>LOEQ01005660.1:69855-88694 GCA_001685075.1 Bramus lutescens
TCTCTCTCTCTCTCTCTCTCTCTCTGTTTCCTGGCCTCTGTGAGGTGAGCAGGACATTTATGCCATTCATTTGTGCCACAAGATACTGTGTCTCTATGGCCCCCTAACCACAGCATCAAATAATCATGGGTTGGAACTGTAGAACTGTAGAGGCTGGAGAGATGGTTGAGACGGGAAGGGCTGCTAACTCTCGATGACCCAGTTTTAAAAGAAAAGCAAACTAGAAAGCTGTGATCTGTAGACACCTTTTGATTACCTCAGGCATGTTGCTGTAGTAATGGAAATCTGACACAAAAGGTTTGATTTTTTTTTTCTTTTTCATTCTTAGGCTTTGGTGTGGGGAGGGATCACTAGCTTCCCCTAGTATTAGACATAATCCAAATGCTGGTCTCCTAGGTAATTAATGCCCAAGCTTCTACAACCTCTGTTTTCCTCTCGTATTTAAATACAAGCACCTTGGGAATAAATTGCTAAGAAGCACGCCCACTTAGGCTGGCAGTGCAGCGTTCATTGGCA
The DNA here is from genome assembly GCA_001685075.1 of Bramus lutescens. Taxonomy (NCBI): domain Eukaryota; kingdom Metazoa; phylum Chordata; class Mammalia; order Rodentia; family Cricetidae; genus Bramus; species Bramus lutescens. The sequence continues at coordinate 70,372 of LOEQ01005660.1, forward strand.
AGGAGTCCAGGAGGGAGGCACGAGAAGACTCATGTCTTCCCTGGGCACGCAAAGGTGCTCAGCAAGACAGGACAGGAAGAAGCTCGTCCTTGGTCTAAGTTTTGGCTCGCCGAGGCACTGAGGACACCCCAGGCTCACCCTGCTGTTGTTGTAAGTGGGCACTTGGGGCATATACTCATGCTGCCTTTAGTCTCTCTGTGTTCCAAAACAAGACACAGAAACTGCTAAAAGAAAACTTACTTCTTTTCAGCTTGACCAAACTAGAGAGAGAAAGTCTCCTACTTTCTCCCCTGTTCCAGAGCGGTGCTGTGATGTCATAGAAATGATGTACCAAGAGACACATTGTTGATGATGTATCTATGGGTCAAGCTCTCAGAACATTGAGCAATCTGCCCCTGAACTAAGCTCCTCTTTTGGTCCCTGGGCTTTAGCTTCTCTCTTCCCCAGTGTAGGATTCCCTGGGAAATTTAATTCTCTAGGGACCATTGCTTTAGGGTCCCTTTGGGCTGTGAATAGGGGAGTTATAGAGGGACAATCTGAGAGGCAGAACTTTGGGTGAGCCCCATTCTCTGAGAGCAGTAGAGGAGCTCTACCCTGTTCTTTGGTGCCGTCAAGGCCCTTTCAGGCAAGTCTCGTAGACTTCTCACACAGAAGGGCAGTAGTAGGATTTCCCATGTCACCTTTTTCTAAATTATTATATTAATTTTAATTATTTTAAAAAATAACCTAGACATGAAGAACCCCCCTATTTTTAAACATGATTTTTGTTGATTCCTTGGGAATTTCACATCATGCACTCCAACCCCAGTCATTCCCTCTGTTTCTACCCCCTTCAGCCTTGTAGCATCACCCCAAAGGAAAATTTAAAAAGAAATACAAATAAAATAAAAATATTAATTAAAAAAATAAGCAACAAACAAAAACAAATGACAGGAAAGAAAATTAAAAACCACAAACAAACAAAAAGTAAAACAAAAACCAACCAAACAAAACTCTTGGCTTCCTTTGTCTTTGCTGCCTCTCCATCAGCTTTCTGTTGGTTTTAGTCGTGTTGGGAGCTGCGGTGTATCACAGTGTTCCCTTTGTCCAAACAGCTTTACCTGGTAATGTACATCGATGTGTTGTTGCTCAGGTTCAAGAGCTCTGGCTTCTGGTACACCATCATGACTGGACCCTCTCCAAAACTCTTCTTGGATATCCGGAAGCCACCTCCAACCCCTAGTCATGGAGGTCTGCAGGACCAGTCCCTTCACAGGTCACTGATAGGGTAGATGCTGGGGTGGGCCAACTCAGAGTCCTGAATATATGCCTGGGTGGAAGCAAAGTTGGTTAGTCGGGCTTGCTGGGACCAACCTCTTCAGGTGAGGGGCAGAGACAGCTCTCCCATGCCCGTGGTGTGGGATGGGACCAGCTTTGCCAAGTGCTGAGTGGGGGGGGCATAGTGGGTGGAGAGTGGGGGTGTAGTGGGGAGCAGCTCTTCTATGAGAGGGCAAGACCAGCTCTCCCTTGTAGTCAGTGGGCCCTTTATCCCAGGGCCATCAAGGGGCAAGGTCAGCTCAGCATGGCCCTTGCACTTCAATACATGGGCAGTGGACACCAACACAGACCTCAGCTGCAGCAGGACCACAGGCCCAGACATGGCCATCAGCATCAGCTTGGGCCCACATGTCACCATGGCCCTGGGTGGCAGCACAGACCATTCAGCTAGTTAGCTAGGTGTGACACCTTCTACAGCATAATGTGCTCATGGTTGACATATTTGGTGGGCCAGTGTCAAGCTTCTTGATGACAACTAGTTTGCTTTCACCAAGCGCTACAGCTGGATTCTACAGCGTTCTGCCCTCCGTAGAAGGGCAGCTAAGGAAGCAGTTTGGGTAACCTTTATGTCCATGTTCTACACCTCAGGGCAAAACGCTTGGAACTGAATTTTTTTTACTTGTATAAAGCCTGTCACTCCATTAACTGTGGCAGAAATCTTTCACTGTGACTAAGGGGAATGGTAGGGGCTTGGGTCTGAGAGCACAGGGCTTCCTTTCTCCCCTCCTCAGATAATGGTGGAGACAATTTATAGCCACGACTCAGCTTTATTATGCAGGAAACAACTGAGTTCTGATATCAGAACACTGTGGAATCCAACTCCATGAATACCCAGGTAGAGTAGAATTCCTGGGTAACAGTGACTGCTTTGTGATGGAAATAGCCTTCGTTCTTCTTCAATCCTCTTAGTTCAGGGTCTGTAGTCACCAAATTATAGATTATTTGAAGTAATAGAGGAAAAAGTTTTCTCTATATTCTTAGGTTCTGTGTTTGAGGCCCTGTAAATTAGTCCAACAAAAGAGAGATTACTAGAAGCTGAAGTTCCCATACACCAGGCTGCTATGTGGTACTCAGACACTCAACCAAGTGCTTAGAATTTGGGCTTATATAACTTTCTGTTGAGGCAGACTTTACTTGACATATGATTATGTATATTCATAGAGCACTTTGAGAGAGAGAAACGTCTAGACAAAGGAGAAGGACCAAGTCTTCAGGACAGTAGCTGTGGGAAGGTAAATACAGCCAGGAGCTAACTGAAGATAGTGAGTAGTTCTGAGAGGTTTGCCCTGCAGGTCACTGAGATCACCCACACTCTCAGAGGGTAGGGGTTTAGAGCTGTCTGTGGCCATTAACTTCTGTTCTTCAGAGGAAGGCTAATCTCGTTTGTCAACTTGATGCTCTTGGGAAGAGAGAACCTTAAGTAAGGAACTGACTCCATTAGATTAGGCAGTGGACATATCTAGGGGACATTTTCTTCGCTGCTAATTGATGTAACAGCCCGGCCCACTCTATGTGGTCCCATCCCCAGGCAGGTGGGCCTGCACTGTATAAAACAGGTCACTGAGCTCATGCCTAGAAGCCGTGAGTAAGCCGTGTTCCTCCTTGGTTTCTGCTGAAGCTCCTGCCTTGAGTTCCTGGGTTGGTTTCTCCTGATGATGGAGTTGGTTTCTCCCTTCATCTCCAAAGTTGCTTTGGTCATGGCATTTATCACAGCAACAGGGAAACCAATCAGAAGAAAGGTGGGGGTAGAGGGTGGTGGGGATTGGGGAACACCTTTGTGACACTCAGGCCCCAGTCTTAGGCAAATGACAGAGGAGGGAGTACTTATTTTATCTCTGCTTCTTTTCAAGTTTGAGTTTTCAGCTTAAAATAATTCTTCAGCGGAAGTGCCACATTGAGGGTGGCGTTGTCCTTGCTCGCCTTTGGCAACAGTGTAACAGTGACGACATGAACAGCGCAGGCTGGAAACTAGCGATGTTGCATCCACCATGGTATGTTTGCTAAGACGTGATTGGGACTTCCAGGCCATCTGCTCCAAGGGAAAGACGTCTGCAAGATAGGAATGTGAGAATGTGAGCTCACCTTTTCTTAGAAAATTTTACCACAATCCAGCCGAGGTTTGCTCTGCAAAGAACCAGCCGTTTGTAAACAGGGAAACTGAAGTGAGCCCAGGGATATGGAGCTTCACGCGGCAGGAAGGCCAACTATTTCTGGATGTCTAAAGCTTTTCTTAAAGGTCCGTTATGACTTTGAAAAGATTTAGGGCCTTCGGCAAAGATCAGATTAAGGGTGTGGCTCTCTAAGTCAAACCTATTACTTCAGATAGACTTGGGGTGTGATGGTTAATTGCAATTGCCTTTTGGCAGGACCCTAATTACCTAGGGCGATAGATAGTTTTTTGTCTATACTAGACTGGCCTGTGGGCATGTCTGTGAGGGATTTTAATTGGGTTGAGGTAAGAAGACCCACTCCTCAAATGTGGATGGTACCATTCACAAGCTGGCTTTACACGGGTGAGGAGGGAGGCAGTTTGAGCACAAGCCTTCTTTGTTCTCTCCCGCTGGCTGCAGAGGCGGGGTCAGCATGGGCTTCAAGCGCGCCTGCCTGTGCAGACTTCTCCATGGCGCACCATGCTTTGAACAGAGCACTAAAAGCAAGCTTTCTTCTTTAAAGTTGCTTGTGTCTGAGTGATTACACAGGGTAAATATCTAAAACGAAGGAAAGTGGCTAAGGCTGGACTCAGAGGCTGAGAGTAAACCGGGTTAAAGAAACGTGAATGGGGAAGAGAAGCTGAGCGCGGATACCGGAGCTGGCAGAAAGATTGCCAGACCCCAAGCAGACTTTGAGAACATTGTGTTGACGAAGAACGGCCAAACTGGGATGATGTATTCCCTCCCCTCCCATTCCATAACTATGTATCTGAGACATACCGTTAGGTAGTTTTCCATGACCTCAGCAAATTCCTACAATAAGCCAACATTGGAAGAGCAAAGCTTGATTTGGTCATAGTTTTATCAGCTCCAGTCTGATTGGTGCTTGGTTGGTTGGTGCTTTGACTCTGAGCTTGGAGTAAGAAGCACACAATGGCAGATGCAGGCAGCAGGGCACCACTATTCACGTCATCATCAGAGGTTGAAACCGGAAAAGATGAATGGGCCAAGGTCCCACCCTCCTCCTCTTCAAGCGCATGCTCCTAGTGACCTATGCCCCAGTGACCTATGCCCCCAGTGACCTATGCCCCCACGACCTCATGACCTCACCACTCAAAGTTTCCATCGCTTCCCAGCAGCACCACATGGCGGTCCAATTCTTTAGCACATGGGTTTTTAGGGGGATGAGTAAATTCCAAATATTAACACTGACTTCTGTAATAAAAGACAAACGGGCAAGAGATAAAGAATCAGGTTTATGTGCTGAAGGCACATCTGGCAGAAGAGTCATCTTTAACGACATAGGAACATGACAAGATAGAAAACTGAATTTTAGGGGCATGACCTGCTAAAGAAAAAGGGTCCAGTCTGGGAAGGGGAATTCATGGGAAGAGATTCTGCTTGCAGATTCTTCTATGGCCATTTCTTGCGAGCTGGTGCTCAGCGGTGTGAAGAATCCACACTCAGTTTTCAGGTGCGAGAGGAATGGAGGTGACGATGGGGGCTGTTTGTTGTGCTTTGTTTCGTTTTTGGACTTTTCCCTCTGCTTTCAGGTAAACAGAGAGAAGGCGGGAACTCTGCACTGGAGTGTCTCCAGCTCAACAGCTCAAAACTTCATATTTTGGAGAGAAATATTTTGTTGCCTTCCCTAGCTTGCAACAGCTCCCTTATTCAACCCCGAGCAAGTACCAAAGTTCTCAGCCTTACCTCAGGTGTGGCCCTGGTGGCAATAGACACGTACATTACCTTCTACTGTGCAAATCTGGACCCGCGGAGAACACGAGAGCTATTTCCACGGAGCAAACCCCAGCAGCTGAGTTTCTTTGCTGACAGAATATCTATACAATGTCTTGCCTAGCAGGATTGGAGATCCCCTTGCACTGGCAATCTCTGTGCTTTCCATCTTCAGCTTTTCTAAGAGGGAGTCTCACGGTGCGCATCTCATCCCTGCTCCATCCTTGCACAAAGGTGCCGTGTGAAGTAAAGCAGGGCGACCGGGCAATTTTAAATAACGTTCAGTTTATTGAGCACCTGAATTACAAATCTCCCAAAAGGATGCTTTTATTTTTATAACTTCTGCAATTCGGGTTGCACGGAGTCACTGTGTGGGATTTTCCATTTCTTCTTTGAAGGGCGGTGGTATTTTCCTCAGGGATAGAAAAGGCGCAGGGATGTGAAGCAGTCTAGAGAAGGGAGCTCTGGTGGAGAGTGCTAGTTACCTGCTGCATTTCTGTTATCTGCTGCATTTCTGTTATCTGCTGCATTTCTGTTATCTGCTTCACCAGAATAAAGCATGGTGGAGCCCTGTCTGGCTCATAAGATCTTCTTCCCAGCTTTCTTTACAAATGTAACAATAACCCAAAAGCTGCTATAATCCAGGGGTTGTGAACTTTTCGGGCCAGTCCACTCCACCATTCTGTTTCTCTTTCGAATCTAGTCTGAAGATTGACTCAGCTTTCCTATGAAGAGTGTTAATGGCATAGGGGACTATGTTGCAAGATGATTAAATGCACCCACATTCATGACTTACCAGTCCCAACTGGGCTGCTCCCACTGGGACTGTTATTTGATATGTGTTACTTTTCTCATTGCTGTGATAAAATGCTCCACCAAAAAATAACATAAAGGAAGGCGGCTTTATTTTGGCTAAAGGTTTGAGGTTATAATTCATCATTGCAGCAGGAACATGAGGTGACTGGTCACTGTGTCTGAAGTCATAAGCCAGAGACATGGATGCTGGCTTTCTCTTTTGCTCAGTCTAACACTCTGGTCTATGGGATGCTCTTGTCCACATGTAGGGCTGGCCTTTCCTCCTCTTTTAAACAATCTAAAGTGTGGTGATTTGAACAAGAATGATCCCTGCAGGCGCATGTATGTCTATGCTTTTAGGATGTGATCTTACAGTATGTGTGGCCTTGCTGGAGGAAGTGTGTTACTGGGGGGTGGGGTGGGCTTTGTGGTTTCAAAAGTTCAATCCAGTCCCAGAGTCTCTTTCTTCCTGCTGTCTGCAGATCTAAATAGAGAACTCTCAACTGCTTCTCCAGGATCACGTCTGCTTATGTGCCACCATGCTCCCTGTGATGATGACAATGGATCAAACCTCTGGAATTGTTAGCAAGTCCCAATTCAGTGTTTTCTTTTATGAGAATTGTTGTGGTCATGGTGTCCCTTCACAGCAATAGGACACTGACTAAGACAGAAGTTGTTATCAGGGAGCAGGATATTGTTATTACAGGCCTGACCATGATGCTTGTTGGTAGAATGTGGACTTCCATCCTTTGGATTAGGAAAACAGTTAAGCGCTTTAAATGGGATTTAATGCTCTTTCTTGTAGGAGCATAGAAGACAGTGCTGAGGGCAATTTGAACTGTGGGGACCCAGCTCAAGAAGTTTCAGAGGGGACAAATATTAGTAAGAGGCTCAGAGACCATTCTTGTGATATTTTTTGCAGAGAATGTGGCTGCTTTGTCTTTGTCCTAAAAACCCATCTGAGGCTAAATTAAAGAGGTTTGGATTAATGGCATTGGCAGAGTAGATTTCAAGATAGCCTAATATTGACTGTGTCATGTGTTTGTTAGTGCCCAGTCCTATGCAGATCTACAATGAAAAAACAGCAAACTGAGCTAGAAAAATTACAAAATGTAGAGTTTGAGGAGAAAAGGAGCACCAGGAAGTGTAATGGAACTAAGTCTTGTGCTCAAGGAGATAAAAAACCTAAAGAAAAGGCCGCTAAATGGAATAAAGGGGGGTGGCCTCAGGGGAAGGCCCCGCCCAGCTAAGCTTCCACCTTGTGAAAAGGAACTCTACAAAAGCTTAAGCAGTGAAGGAAACCAGCGAAAACAGAAAGCCGGTGAAAATGTAACTGGATGAGGGGCTAAGTTCCAACTTTCATAAGCGGCAGAACCGAGCAGCTTCAGCCGCATGCTTCTTGTATTCAAGGATACAAGAAAGGGGTTGCAGAATCTCCCTGCACGGATGTCTGTGCGTGGAGGCCCAGCCAGGCTATTGCATGAAGCTGTGAAAGTGAAGCCTGAATTAGGGTGGATTCTCCAAGATGCTGGAGATGTCAGAGTCATGGGATAGCTGCCATAAAAAGCTGTAGACCTGGCGTGGAGTCATCCCAGGAGAAAGAAGCGTGCTTCAGTCAAGAAAACTGGGAGGTATTGGAGATCTGAAGAGCACTTTGACAGTAGACATGGAGATGCAGAGTTTGGAGTTTGCCTTGCTGGTGTTTGGTCTTGCTTTGGTCCTGTATTTCTTACCATAGTCCACTTTCCCCTTTTGGAATGAAAATGTATGTCCTGTGCCATTGTATGATGGAAGGATGTCATCTGCTTTTTGATTTTGATTTTACATGGGGTTACAGTTAAGAGACTGCCTTGAGTCTCAGAAGAGACTTTGAACTTTGGACTTTTAGTGTTGAGACTGTTAAAGAATATGGAGCCTTTTGAAGTTGGACTGAATGTACTTTTGCATTAAGATATGACTATAAGCCTATGGGAGCCAGTGGCTGGAATGTGGGGGGGTGAATAAGAATGGCCCTTCATAGGCTCATATTTTTGACCTTCTTGGAGTACCTATAGCCTTGTTGGAAGAAGTGTGTCACAGAGGTTGGTGGGCTTGGTGGTTTCAAAAGCTTAAAACCGGAAGTTTTAAAGTCTCAGAATCATTCTCTTCCTGATGCCTGATGAAAAACTCTCAGCTATTTTTACAGCACCATGACTGCTCCTGTGATACCATGCTCCCTGCCATGATGACAATGGACTAAACCTTTGAAACTGTAAAGCAACCCCATTTAAGTGCTTTCCTTTATAAGAGTTGCAGTGGTCATGGTGTCTCTTTGCAGCAATAGAGCGTTGACAAAGACATAAAGGCATGTCACAGAAACATGCAGCTGCGTATGTTAAAGTCAAGCTGACAATGAAGATTTGTACTAGCAACTTGTCTTTCGATCTTAACAAACAACCTAACAGGAGAATCTTGAGAGGGAAGGATTTATTTTGGCTCACAGTTGGAGGAATCATGGCTGAGTGCTTGCTGCACAAACCTAAAGATGGGAATCTTGATCCCCAGCATCCACATACATGCTAGGCATGGTGATGTGAGTCTGTAGTTCAGAGTTGGGGAGAGAGGAAAAGGCAGGTCCCAGAGAGTTCCTGGGCCAGCTAACCTGCCCAAAATGGTAAGGTCCAGGTTCAGTGAGAGACCCTGTCTCAAAAAATAAGTCAAGTTGAGGGCAATAGTGGAAGACCAATGTTAACCTGTTATTGACATGTTTAGGCAGACACACCCACGCCCACTTGCCTGCATACATACACTATACATACATATGATTAAATAGCCAATATAAAATTTTTGTAATACAACACAATTTTATCTTATGAATTCAAAGAATGTTGTTTTATATAAATTAACTGTGCTTTCAGTAAGCATTTTATATGTTTATGATCTCTTTAAAACATTTGCTTTAGAAGCTGAGCTATCTTTTAATCCTGTATTTAAAATGTTTTATGAATAATATTTAATACAGAGGAATTATCATTTATAATAAATTTTGAAAGATTGGAATACCTAAGTTTGTAAGACTTATATAGATTTATATAAGGTTTATCAGCTCCTTTAATACATAGTTGAAGCAACACTGTATGTCTGACAAATTAACCTTTTAGATTTTTGTTGCAAATCATTTTATATCTTATAAATCCTGTAGCAAGGCTTTTTTTTTCTCAGCCTCAGTTTCCAGAATTAACATTTGGAAGTGTCAGAGCCAAAGCATCCCACCAGTTGCCATTCATAATCGCCAGCCCTAAACCATTCTACCAGGGCACTCAAAATTAGCATTTCTGTATATTTACATTTCTAATTAGGCATGATTGAGATAGAGTTCTTGCATAAGCAAGTTTTCTTCATACCCAAATTTATAATCAGTGCTTGAATTTTAGTTAACTATCATTTCAAAGGAAGAGAGAAAAAACAGAGGCAATATCTCATATATATTCATGTAGTCTGAAAGCCATCTCCCAACACTCACAGTTACACACACACACACACACACACACACACACACACATTCTGTATGCAAATGAAATGGCAAGAGATTTACTATTCAGTAATAAACCCAAGGGGAATATTAACTTTTGCCTAATGCTCTCTAGATACAAAATGATACAAAACCAATTACATGAATTCCGAATATACTTAGATAAGTTACAGTAAATTTATAAAAGACTAGTCTGCCAGAATTTCTCTAGAGGACAGCAAAATGTCACATACAGCATTTTTGTTGGCTAAGCAATTTACAACAGAAACATTAATGCCTTTCCCTATCCATATCTCAAATGGTCACCAGAACCTCATGGCTCAGAAGAGCCCTATAGGACCAACATACTTCAGGCTTCCTTGTCATATAGCGAGTAACAAAATGCTAAACTTGGTCAAAAGGTCTTCCACATCGACAAGGCTTGTCATATAAATGTGTAATGGTGTAAACATTTCAGCCGAACCCAAACAGCTCAAAAGAGTCTCCAAACAAACAGGGGGGAAGCCTGAAGCGCATCATCTGTACAATTGCCAGAAGTCATACTTCAGGGCCTGAGGAATACAGCAACTGGCTTCTCTATGTAACAAATAGAAATTGGAATGTGCCACTGCACATCCTAGGGGGCTTCCCAACACCCCCACCTTGCTGTACTGGAGGAAAAAGCACCTCTTTGGCATCTTAATGATCTGTTGTTCACAGAATTTCTAAACTAAAAGGGACAGGGTTGCAATTCACGTGGGAGGTCACAGACAGAAATTCATAATTAGATCTGGGGGAGATAATTGAAGAAAAGAGTCACATGTTATCAAATAAGCATTTGCAATGACTTAATGCTTGGAGAGCAATGTTCTGAAACAAATGAGAAGATATCCACCAGCCATCTTACAGTACCATAACTGGATTGTTGACCAGACCAAAGTGAGGTCCAAGCCCAGAAAGAACCTGCCAACCAGAGGAGACAGCATTGACTGTTTTACACAAAGAGCCCATACCGTCACATGACACCAACCAGTGACTTGTCTCACAAAATATAGCTCTCGCCTCAAGGGGAATAAGGGATAATCTATCTTGAGACAAATATGAGTGATTGAGGTCCAAAAACATGAACTTTGATTGATCACCTAAATCATATTCCTATATAGAAGTGGTTATGTGAACTTTTATAGGCCCAGGACAAAAGGAAGTCATAAACCTAGGCATTTTTCAAATGCATTCACAAGAGCACCAGGTAGGTGGACTGCAGCAGAGTAAGGAAACCCCTGATGCAGGTGTCAGATGTTTCCGGATGGCATTCTAAGCTCTTGGGCTGGTGGACGCTACCGGCTTGCTGACATATCCCAAAGGTTTACAGACGGAAAGAATGGTAGGCCAGACAAACATGCCAAAGGTTCTACCTGATAGTGGGAAGGATGGTCTGCCAGACGCAAGGGAGGCCAATACATAGCTATGAAGGTGATTAAAGAGAGAGCAACATAGCTCGGCTCTGAATCTGCAGTATCCCAACTCCTCATAATCATCAGCTTTAATTAATCAACTAACCTTGTGGAATCTTTATTAGAGGTGTGGTTTATTCTGGAAACTTCAGCTCACAATTGGGTTCTTTGTTAGAACAGCTTGGCCCTCACCTTAAAAGACACAGTTCATGTCTCTCATACTAGAACTTTTATTCTATTTATTTTCCTCTCATACACCCTACTGAAGGGTATATGAGAGGAAAATCAAGTTGAGCTATGTAACAAAGGATTAGCCTTGTACATGGATTTGAAACTTCTTTGTTTTCTTTAATTTGTTGAACAAAATCTCACTATGTAACTCTGGCTAGCCTGGAACTTACTACGTAGACCAGGCTGGTTTTGAATTTGAAGAAATCCACCTGCTTCTGCCTTCCAATTGCTGAGGTTACAGGTATGTGCCACCATCCCTGGTTTCCATTGTCCGTTTAACCAGATTCCCATGGGATTCTTTCCACAGACACTATGGGCTTCGTCCCACCACTAGTATTAAGGCTAGTCTTCTAACTCTCAAATTCAGTGCCTCAGAGCTCATATTTTCTGTCTCCTCTTAGTTTCTGACTTCTCCTTTCAGACAAGTGTTCACTCTTGCTCTGCGACTACAAACTGTTTCCTGAGAGAGATGCGTGCCTTTACTACCCTTTCTGTGAAGGGGTTTCTCTGGTTTAGTTCCGGAATCCTTTCTGCACTTACTCCACACTTTCCCAGGGAATGTTCTTCATTTCTCTTTCCTCTATAGTGAGATCTCCGAGGAAGATCCCCGCATCCTGACTTCTCTCTCTTGCATTTCAGACTTTCCAATACAATTGCAGTATGTTTAGACAACAGACCAAATGTAAATACCTACTCATTTGGAAGATTTTTAAGGCATCTATGTAGTATTAGATCCCATGCTTGACACCAACAGTACATTAAATTATGATGGGTAAGGCCCCGGTGAAGATTTTATTCTGTCAATCAGGGATTAACCAATTTGCAAAAAGTCCCTGACCAGAGAGGCAGAAAACTCAAAGAACTATGCATCAGGGTGGTTCTACAGAGGAAAGGCAATGTGAAATTTAGAAACAGGTGTAGGCTATTAAGACTTAGACGCTATGGTAAAGTTTATTATTATAGTGATGGGAAGTCATCAGAAATGACTTATGCAGATATGATCATACAGGTCTTGAAGAGATCATTGTGGTCCTGGGGAAGGACTCAAGTATTTGAGAGGAGCAGTGATAGATTAAAAGCAAGGGCTGAGACTTTGTTTTGTTTGATTTGGTCAAGTAAGATTTGGTGAGAAACTGAATGTGGGGGAGTGGAGGAGGTTATCACAACTGTAAGCCTTCTGGGCCTGGAATGGATGGGCAGTGATACCAAGTAATGAGACAGGGGCTGTAGCAAGAGGAACAGGCCCAAGAGGTAAAATGGGTGTTAAATAGTAGTTGCGTATGTGTATCTTTAGCTTGAAGTAGGAGATTTGAACTTGAGATTTAACTTTTGGCTTTATAGTATATCAAACTGAGGGCATGGGTGTTATTTCTTAAGACAAGAGTATATATTGTGATCAGGACAGTGGTGGTGCACGCCTTTAATCCCAGCACTTGTGTGCAGAGGCAGGCAGATCTCTGTGAGTTTGAGGCCAGCCTGGTCTAAAAGAGCTAGTTCCAGGACAAGCTCCAAAGCTTGACTATGTGTGGGATGAGATACAATCCAGAAATGGAGGACACACCTGTGAGAGGATTTTTCTTGGTTTAAAGTGGGTGAATCCACTTCTGGTCCACACCAGAAGTGTTTGAGGCTGGAAGACACATGCCTTTGATCCAGATCTTGAGGCAGGAAGCCATGCCTTCAATCTGGGCCATACCTTCTGCTTGGAGTCTATATAAGGATCTGGAAGAAGAAAGCTTTTGTTCTCTGCCTGCTTGCCTTCCCCTTGCCAGCACATCCGTTCCTTCACTGGCATGGGAGTCTACTTCTTTAGGACTCCAGCAAATACTGAAGACCAGCGGAGACAGCCAGCTTTGTGGGCTCAACAGCTACCTAGATTCTTGGACTTCCCATTCACAGCCAGTCCTTGTTGAATCAGGTGGACTGTAGCCTGTAAGTTATTCCAATAAATCCCCTTTACACAGATGTGTGTGTGTGTGTTTGCATGCATGCATGTGCATGTGCACACACACGCACACACACAGTCTATAAGTTCTGCTCCTCTAGAGAAGCCTAGCTATATAGAGAAAAAAACTGAATTCATGATACAGTAAGTTCTTAAAGAACTCCTCTCTACTTCCCAGTAAGCCTCTTGGATGACCTAAAAAGTGTTAGAAATATGTATTTAGGTGTAGGTAACACAGTGCATTTGATAAAAGGAAATGCACAGGGTTATAACTGATTCTTTAACTTTTATCCAAAGTAGAAATTAAAGTTATTTATTGAGAGTAAGTTTGGTGGTTTGAATAGGAATGGCCCCCATAGACTCATGTGTTTGAATGTTTGGCCCATAGGGAGTGGCACTATTAGGAGGTGTGGCCTTGCTGAAGAAGTATGTCACAATGGTGGTGGGCTTTGAGGTCTTATAGGCTTAAGGTACACCCAATGTGGTAGTTTCCTTTTGCTGCCCGTGAATCAAGGTGTAGAACTCTTAGCTCCTTCTCCAGGACCATCTCTGCCTGCACTGTATGACACCATGCTTCTCGTTGTGGCAATAATGGACTAAACGTGAGAAACTGTAAGCCAGTCCCAATTAAATGCTTTCTTTATCAGAGTTGTCATGGTCTTGGTATCCCTTCACAGCAATAGAGGCCCCAACTAAGACAGTAGCAAAGAAATCCCGTATCTCTCTCTCTCTCCCTGTCTGCCTCTGTGTCTGTCTGTCTGTCTGTCTGTTACCACCACCCAGTCCCCTGTCTTTCTTTCTAGCTCTCACCCTGACTTGAGAAGAGTGAGAAGAACCACTAACTGGAAATGACAGGAGCTATGGCTTGAGATAGAGCCTCCAAAAACCTGCCCTCTGGTTTCAGGAATGAACACTTTCAAGATCAAAAACAGAGGGTGTGTGGCAGCAGGACCTGAGAAAGGAATGCGGGGAAAGCCCCTCCTTAGCACTTGACAGGAGCAGCTATAAGACACTACCTTCCAGCAGCTCCTGCTATAACCTCAGCTTTGGTGGCCTGAGACCTCTGCCCTGGACTGAGAGCGAGGGTCATGGGACTGTGAGCTGGAACTGGTAAAGCAGAGGGCTGCTAGACTGTGGGACAAAACTGTGAACCCACAGTGCAGCATTCGGCAAGTGGACACACGTCAGGACCACAGGCTGCTGGGGGAACAGAAACTCGGGACCTTGTGAAACAAGAGTGAGGCAAACCCAAGGCAACAGAAAGAGAGAATAATTGATTTCAAGGCAGGAATTAATGAAGCATAACAAACAAGAGCAATAATGCAAAGAATAAAGAAAAAGACAAGGGTGTCCATTTTCTTCACTGTTATTCAAAATAATGACTATAATCTCAGGCAGAACAATACCAGAAGAGAAGAAATAAAGAAACAGAAAAAGGAAGTCAAATATCGTTACTATAGAATATATAATTCTGTTCATAGGATTCCCTAGGGATTCCACCAGGGATCATACATCTGGTGAACACTTCAATTAATATAAAGTGGCAGAATTAATATACTAACACCATTAGCCTTCTTCTACATTAATAACAAACATGCCAATAATGAAATATGTTAAGCAATCCCATTTGCTGTGGTCTCCTAACAAAGAGAAATATCACAAATAAACCTAACCAAGGAAGTGACAGACCTCTACAGTGAAAAGTTTAAGACTCTGAAGAAAGAAATATAGGAAAACACTAGAAAATATAAAGATCTCCCATTTTCATGGATAGGAAAAATTAAAACTGTGAATAACATTACCAAAAGCTATATATAGACTCAATGGAAGTTTCATCAAAACTCCAATCCCATTTTTGCACAGGAAAAAAAAAATCTTAAAATTCATAAGAAAGCAGAGAAGACCCCTGATAGCCAAAACAATCCTGACTAAAATGTATAATGCTGGAGATACCCCCATATCTGATGTGGTAGTTTGAATGTAACTGGCTCCCATAAGCTCATAGGGAGTGTCACTGTTTGGAGTAGGTGTGGCCTTGTTGGAGGAACTGTGTCACTGACGGTGGAGATAGGCTCTGAGGTCTCCTATGCTCAAGCTATGCCCAGTAATGACACAGTTTACTTCCTTTTGCTCCCAGTTCAAGATATAGAACTCTCAGTTACTCCTCAAGTACCATGTCTACCTGCACGTGTGGTGGGATTTTGACCCAATGACTTTTGGGGCAGCAAGTCCTAGGGCATAGTCTTCTCTGCCTACAGCACAATTTAAAAGTTGGGGGAGAGGGTCATGTGCTCTCTTTTGCTTTTGCGCTCTCTTGGGTGCTTGCAGCAGAAGACAGAGAGCGAGCTTGCTGCTGCTCCTGTTTTCCACTGGGAAGAACGACTGGATGGAGGTCATGAAGATAAGGATTTTCTTCCTAGGACTTCAGTGACTCATGAAACATAATCAATAACTGGAAAATAGGGCCTTGTAAAATTAGAAATCGTTTACACAGCAAAGGGAACAGTCAATTCAGTAAAGATACAGACTATAGAATGGGAGAAAATCCTTGCTAGCTGTATATCTGACAGAGATTTGGTATCTATAATATACAAAAAGAAATGTGGCAAGTTTTTTCTCTGTCCTGCCTGTTCCCAAATCATGACACCAAGACTTGTTATGNCACCACCCAGTCCCCTGTCTTTCTTTCTAGCTCTCACCCTGACTTGAGAAGAGTGAGAAGAACCACTAACTGGAAATGACAGGAGCTATGGCTTGAGATAGAGCCTCCAAAAACCTGCCCTCTGGTTTCAGGAATGAACACTTTCAAGATCAAAAACAGAGGGTGTGTGGCAGCAGGACCTGAGAAAGGAATGCGGGGAAAGCCCCTCCTTAGCACTTGACAGGAGCAGCTATAAGACACTACCTTCCAGCAGCTCCTGCTATAACCTCAGCTTTGGTGGCCTGAGACCTCTGCCCTGGACTGAGAGCGAGGGTCATGGGACTGTGAGCTGGAACTGGTAAAGCAGAGGGCTGCTAGACTGTGGGACAAAACTGTGAACCCACAGTGCAGCATTCGGCAAGTGGACACACGTCAGGACCACAGGCTGCTGGGGGAACAGAAACTCGGGACCTTGTGAAACAAGAGTGAGGCAAACCCAAGGCAACAGAAAGAGAGAATAATTGATTTCAAGGCAGGAATTAATGAAGCATAACAAACAAGAGCAATAATGCAAAGAATAAAGAAAAAGACAAGGGTGTCCATTTTCTTCACTGTTATTCAAAATAATGACTATAATCTCAGGCAGAACAATACCAGAAGAGAAGAAATAAAGAAACAGAAAAAGGAAGTCAAATATCGTTACTATAGAATATATAATTCTGTTCATAGGATTCCCTAGGGATTCCACCAGGGATCATACATCTGGTGAACACTTCAATTAATATAAAGTGGCAGAATTAATATACTAACACCATTAGCCTTCTTCTACATTAATAACAAACATGCCAATAATGAAATATGTTAAGCAATCCCATTTGCTGTGGTCTCCTAACAAAGAGAAATATCACAAATAAACCTAACCAAGGAAGTGACAGACCTCTACAGTGAAAAGTTTAAGACTCTGAAGAAAGAAATATAGGAAAACACTAGAAAATATAAAGATCTCCCATTTTCATGGATAGGAAAAATTAAAACTGTGAATAACATTACCAAAAGCTATATATAGACTCAATGGAAGTTTCATCAAAACTCCAATCCCATTTTTGCACAGGAAAAAAAAAATCTTAAAATTCATAAGAAAGCAGAGAAGACCCCTGATAGCCAAAACAATCCTGACTAAAATGTATAATGCTGGAGATACCCCCATATCTGATGTGGTAGTTTGAATGTAACTGGCTCCCATAAGCTCATAGGGAGTGTCACTGTTTGGAGTAGGTGTGGCCTTGTTGGAGGAACTGTGTCACTGACGGTGGAGATAGGCTCTGAGGTCTCCTATGCTCAAGCTATGCCCAGTAATGACACAGTTTACTTCCTTTTGCTCCCAGTTCAAGATATAGAACTCTCAGTTACTCCTCAAGTACCATGTCTACCTGCACGTGTGGTGGGATTTTGACCCAATGACTTTTGGGGCAGCAAGTCCTAGGGCATAGTCTTCTCTGCCTACAGCACAATTTAAAAGTTGGGGGAGAGGGTCATGTGCTCTCTTTTGCTTTTGCGCTCTCTTGGGTGCTTGCAGCAGAAGACAGAGAGCGAGCTTGCTGCTGCTCCTGTTTTCCACTGGGAAGAACGACTGGATGGAGGTCATGAAGATAAGGATTTTCTTCCTAGGACTTCAGTGACTCATGAAACATAATCAATAACTGGAAAATAGGGCCTTGTAAAATTAGAAATCGTTTACACAGCAAAGGGAACAGTCAATTCAGTAAAGATACAGACTATAGAATGGGAGAAAATCCTTGCTAGCTGTATATCTGACAGAGATTTGGTATCTATAATATACAAAAAGAAATGTGGCAAGTTTTTTCTCTGTCCTGCCTGTTCCCAAATCATGACACCAAGACTTGTTATGAATTATGAAATCTCGGTCAATAGCTTAGGCTTGTTTTTTAGCTAGGTCTTATAACTTAAATTAACCCATTTCTATTAATCTGTGTGCTGCTGCGAGGCTCATTTACTACCCATCCTGTCTTCCTGCTTCATTCATGCCTTCTCACATCTCCACCTTCCTCCTTCCTAGCATCCTCTCTGCCCTGAAAATACTGCCTAGCATTGGCCAGTCAGCTTTTCATTAAACCAATCACAGTGTAAAAAAAAGATCATTCCACAACACGAAGGCATATGAAAAAAATGTTCAACTTCAGTAGCCGTTACAGAAAAAAATGGAAATTAAAACTACACTGAGATTCCATCTTATCCCAATGGCCATGGCAGTCATTAAGAAAACAAATGACCATAGATGCTGTAGACTTTGGGGACAAAAGCGAACATTTATATACTGTTGGTGGGAATGTAATCTAGTCCAGCCATCTGTGCTCATTAAAACACTTTTATATCTCAATTTATACACCATCACTAACATGACGCTTTAACTGATTGGTGGTGCTGCCGTCACTGCTCTCTGAACTGTTGCTTTGAATTCTTAAGTACTTAGGATGACTGTTCCCAAATGTGTATGCAACATATACTCAGCTGTCTGTCATTTAAGGAATATATATATATATATATA
>LOEQ01005660.1:88702-105380 GCA_001685075.1 Bramus lutescens
TATACACACACACACACACACATACAGGGAGACACAGATACCCACTGAACAATACCTATGGAATATACAGTGATCAACCATTATTTAATCAATAATTGATTGATCCATTTTTGTAAATACATCTTTAGTCTCATTAAAGGCTTAAGTGCCACTGTTGCCACTGTGGCATGACTGTTCCCCTGAAATCAGGTGACTTTAACTGTCATGGCTATAGGATTAAGGATATGAGGCTTTGAAGAGATGACTGGATAGAGACTCTTCATGAATGGATTAACACCTCATCACAGATAGGGCTGTCACTCAAGAGTGGCTTCCTGACAAAGACAATGGGTTTGACTTCATTTTCTTCCCTTGTGAAATATATACATTTGCTACTGCCCTATTAGGGCCAAGTATGAAGACCCCAGGTGCCAGTGCAGAGAGAGTGCCCTGACTCCAGGACTGTCTTAGGGTTTCTATTGCTGTGACAAAACACCATGACCAAAAAGCAAGTTGAGGAGGAAAGGGTTTATTTGATTTTCACTTCCACATAACATCACAGTCAAAGGAAGGCAGGACAGGATCAGACAGGTGAGGAGCCTGGAGGAAGCAACTGATAAAGAAGCTATGGAGGAACAGTGCTCACTGGCTTGTTCCTCTGGCTTGTTAGCCTGCTTTGTTATAGAACCCAGGACCGCCTGCCCAGAGGGCTGGGCCCTCCCATATCAATTACTGATTAAGAAAATGTCCTGCAGGCCTGCCTACAGCCCCATATTATTGAGGTATTTTCTCAGCTGAGGCTCTGGTGGTTCTAGCTTGTGTCAAGTTGACGTCAAGCCAGTCAGCGCAAGGACCACGAACCAAATAAATCCGTGTTTGTGGAAGGGAGGCAATGACTGAGAGGAAAAGCCGCCGTTCTGCTGTGACCAAACAGTGGACGGTGGAGCGGTGTAGACAAGCATAGCCAATCAAAACAACGCTGACCCGTCCCGCAGAGGTGCTCTTGCGTGAACAGCCTTAAATTTGCATGGCAGGGAGCTGCAGGATTTGAAATAGAATGTCTCCCATCAGCCCCTGTGGGTGGTTCGTTGCCACAGCTGCTGTGTAGGAATCAAACTTACCTTTTTTCCCTCTGGCCTAAGCGGGGTGAATTCTTCCTCAACCCTGAAATTCTAAGCCTCCCCTTTCCTGTATGGGCTGCAATCCGTGGGTGCTAGAACAGTGGCGGAAACGAAACTAAAATCAGCCTTCAAGGCCACAGCACTGGTTTTGTCTTAGCATGCAGAGTCCCCAGCAAATGGGATGTGTTCGGAGGAGTCACTGATCTCTGGAGATACACTGGTAGTTCTTTCTCTTTTAAATCTTCATCAGGTGCCACGGAATTCTGTTCTTTTCCCCGCCTAGCCACTAAGGCCCGCCTATCATAAGCAATGACAATCATATGTGGACAGGATAGATTCACAGGTTAGTAAAAACCTATGAGGTAGCCTGTCAAGCCTCTTGTGTTTCTGTGAACTCTTTTATAGTTAGGGAAGCACATTTGAAAGTGATAACATCCTTTATGTGTGGGTGAGGGTGATACACGTGGGAGTCCATAGAATTCCTTCTGGTTACTCTCTGAAAAGAATAGAATACACTCTTGCTTTTCTGCCTACCATATTTATTATTCATTCCTGACTCTTCATTTTCTTGACCCTTCTTTCTCTCACCCTTTTGATCCAAATGTTCTTTATCATTATTGTTCCCCTTCTCTCTGTTCATTCAGAAATTCTATATTCACTGTGGATTCTAATATCAGTTCCATACAATGGCTTTCTGCTGATCTTCATCCACAATCTTTTACCAGGCTTAGATGGTTTCAGTTTGAGAGTTGGTCATTCTATACATATTGTCCTTCCATTGGTAACATATCTTAACACATGAAAAATCTAAATTTGCCAGCTTCTATCCATGCGCTATCCTAAATTCTAGAATTTGGTTTACAGGCCATCATTACAGTCCTCTGGTTCCAAATAATTANTAGCAAGTGATATATAAATGGTTGATAGACAGGTAGGTAGCAAAACACTGTCAAATCTCGTGCTTAAAACATCCAGGAGAAATGGATGGGGGAGTTTGAGGCAATCAGCTAGAGTTACTAATTGAACATTTTCTCCTTGGATGAGCTTCTTATGACTAAACTTCCAGTTTCTTTTTCCAAGGAAATTTTATATCATGGTACCAAAAGAAAGAACCTTTGATGAAATGGTCTACTGTCTCCTGGCTTTCACTCTTGGGCTAGCTTTCTGTTCCCCTCTTCTCCATGTCACAGAGTTGGTGGGTGTGCAGTCCATAGGAGACAGTGAGCCTGGGAGCACATTCTGAGACACTCATACTTGGGTCTGGAAAATGGAGAGGGTGGATCCTGCTTCCAGCACCAGCTTCACAATAAATGCAAACAATACATTTTATCAATAGAATGTCCTTTGCAAACTGCAAGCCGGAATTTGAAGGAGGAAAAGTAGCTTCTTGTTCAGGAGTGTAGACCAACATTGGTTTGACAATTAAGGTGGTGAAGATGCATGATGTCAGGGAGCCGGGAAGAATGATAGTGAAGACCCAAGCTTTGGTAACAAATGGACATTTGAAGGGAGGGTTATAGCACTATTTATAAAAATCCAGAGACAGAATTTGGGATCCAACATGAAGGTCAGAAGAGCAAAAGAGTCAGCCACTGGCTCTTATCACTATCTCAGTTCGAAATGGCGATCCTGCCTCCAGAAACACCTAGAATGAGACAGTCTGAGAGCTGTTTCTTCCTGTCTTATATTTCTCTGTAGTGTTGGAATTAAAGGCATGCACCACTACTGCCTGGTTTCTATGGAAAACTAGTGTGGGTACTGGGATTAAACGTGTGTGCCACCACTGCCTGATCTGGAAGGCTGACCAGGGTTACGTTGCTGTGTGTTGGAGGAGGCTGCTTGTTCTTTCTGGCCGCCCGGCTAGCTATGCCCAGGATTTCTTCCCCCT
Source organism: Bramus lutescens (assembly GCA_001685075.1). Taxonomy (NCBI): domain Eukaryota; kingdom Metazoa; phylum Chordata; class Mammalia; order Rodentia; family Cricetidae; genus Bramus; species Bramus lutescens. The sequence continues at coordinate 91,691 of LOEQ01005660.1, forward strand.
ACTTGGTATGGTTGCATAGTAGTTAATCCTTTGCCAAATCAACCAGTTGAGAAGTGCCTAGGTTAGTGATGCACAGCCCTGGGTGTGTCTGGAATGGCATTGCCAGAGATAATTAGATCATAAGGGTTCTCTGCACGAATTAGCGAATTAATCCTTTGATGGATTCATAACATGATGCCAGTATTGGATGGCAAAAGGTAGAGAGGAAGCTGGCCTGTTGTGAGGAAGGAGTTTGCTAGGATGCATCTTTGTCCCTTTCCTTTATGTTTTCTGGGCTCTGCCTACGGCCTTTCCTGCTAGGGTGGACTGGCCCTTTAAGCCTGTGAGCCAAAATATGGTTTTCTATATGAGTAGTTGTTTCAGGTGTCCTGGTGGCAGAAACACAAAGGAAACTAACTTAACTAGGAAGGGACATAGTGGCCTTGCAGTGTCTAGGCCCGAAAGGGCTTAGTCTGCTTTGTGGAGGAAACTTAACGCGGGTATCAGCATCAGGCCTGAAAACGGAGAGTGTGCGATCAACACACAGTTCCATTTCAATCCTGACCAGTCGCAAAACAACTGGGTTAGAATCTCAGCGCCGAAGCTGCCGCCATTTCTATGGCAACAGAAGCTGATCAGGCTGCGGGAAGCTATTTCTGAGTCGTTGCGTTTCAGGGCATACCTATCTAATTGGAGGCAGTTGTCCCCTCCAACTTCGCTCTGCACTTGCAGCTCCTTTAAATGTCAGTCAGGCATTTGTGCTAAAAATAGCTGCTTCCATTTTCCCATGGCTCCACCGGGGGCCAGTGTGGCTGCTTTCTTTATTTCTGAGGAGGGAATTCGCAGTTGGGTTTTGTGAACGAGTCTTTGTATTATTTCTTCTCCCCTCTGAGGACAGATGACCCCCCCTCATACCCCATTTCCTTTGCAAGGCTGCTGTGTAGTTAGTTAGCATGCAAGGTTCCCAAGTCCCCGGCAGAGCAAATGCCAACAATTGCATCCAGTCGCAGGGACAGGAAATCTGAGGGAGTGGGTACCAGAGCAAACACTTCCAGTGGAAAAATGTCATGGTTCAGGGAAGGAGTCGCAAAAATCCTTTAAAAAGACATTGCTGGAGAGATCAACGTGTAGCATCAGACGAAAGGGATGCAGAGAAAGGTGATGCAGGCAAGCATAGAAGAGCTTAGCAACCTGGGATCCCGTTTGGCTTGGGCTTCATATATATTTCATCCTTCCGACTGCACGTGGCAGACTAGACTCACGCTAGAATGAACCCCGAAGGCACACACTCTTCCCTTAACAATGCACCTAGCGACCGAGGCCTTCCACTGCAACGACTTGCACACACCCTCCTGTGAACAGTGCAATATGCTTCTCCTCCCCAAATAACCAGCAGGCATTGGCATTTTTCACTCAATTGTACTCTAATTACATCTGGGTTCAAGGAATGTGGGGGAGGGTGTTACCCATTCAGTCTGAATTAGCTGGGGATGCAGGTGCTGACAGGGCCTCCGAAGATCAAGAAAGGAATGCCTGCTGGGTCAGACTGTCGAGCCTTTAGCAAAGAGGCTTCAGGAGAGACACAGGGTCTAGGTGCCGCAATCATTTCCACATGCCCCTCACCCACCGCCTATAAAGGGTCGCAGACATCTTTTTACTCTGGGTGACTGGTCTGTTGAAGGTCGGGCTCCTGTCTCTTTTCTGCCTCCAGTTGCTTTTGAGCTGCCTCAGAAATCCAACAGGCTCAATAAGGCAAACTGTCCTCGGAGGGAATTGGAAAGAAAACCCCCTATTTGTCATTGTTCTATTATTTAAGGCAGCTGCGGAGAGACGGAAGGTGGGAAGAGAGGCTTGATCTCACTTGAGGTGGGATCATGTTTACTCACAGCAAGGGAGCATTTTGTCACCTACGTGTGCAGAGAGTTAAGAAGCCTACGGAAGAAGATGGGTGGGTTGAAGCCCTTACAGGGGTGGAAATGACTTCCGTAGTCCGCGAGGGAAGCTGGGAAGTGGAGTCTTTCAGGAGGAAACTGCCATTCCTGACTCTGAGGCTATAAAAAAAATTGCAGGGCAGGGGTTTTATAGTTATTTTCTGCTGAACTGAGGAGAGTCGTTGATGGAAGGGGTAGTTCTGGGTGCACTGAAGAAGGGCTCCTCGGGTTAGGTTTGGCGGGGAGAGATTTACTTGATCCGCTGGAGTTGAATTGGGAGATGGTCGTCCTGCTGTCCTGAAGAGACTCGGAAAACAATTATAAGAGGGCTGAAGGCAGACGGTTTGGATACAGAGTCAAACTGAGAGCTATTTCGGGAGGGAAAATTGAGAGTTAGGGAGGAACGGAGGTTGGAGAGGCAGAGGGGGCCAGTGAGAAAAAATGATCATAGACTTGATTTAGGACCCTTTGTTGGGACTACTGTACCAAAATGAGCTAGCAGAAGTATCGGGAGCATCAGGGGAAAGGATAAGAGGGAAATAGAGGACTAATGTAAACAATTTTATCCGATCTCGGGTGGAAGGGATGAAGGTCCCCTTTAGCCAGAGTTTCTCCACAGCAGCAAAAAGGTCTTTTCACAATTAACAGGGACAAATTGAACAAATGGAGCTGTTGTAGGGTACGAGCTATGGGGAGGATTTTCATGGGACATTTTGTTGGGGGTAAAGGGTGAATGAAGTTCAGTAAGTGAAACATTTGGGTGAAAACGGGTGTGAGGATGAGGAAAGAGTGACCCAGGGGAGGAGCCAAAGTTGGAAGGAACCAGAAGGAATTTGTGACTGGTCCCCAATTCAAACCAATTGGCATTTGTGTGAAGCATGATTAATAAAAACTCAGAAACAGAAACTCGGCTTCAACCTAAAGGCCAGAAAAGCAAAACAGCCAGCCATTGGCTCTTACCTTGACCTCAGTCCGAAAATAACAATCCTGCCTCCAGGAATCTCAGAATGAGGCTGAGAGCTGTGTCCTCCCATTTGATAATCCTCTCTAGTTCTGGGATTAAGGGTGGGCACCACTACCACCTTGTTTCTATGGCAAGCTAGTGTATCTACTGGGATTAAAGGTGTGTGTTAACGCTGCCTGTTTTGTAAGGCTGACCAGTGTGGCTGTTTTACTTTTCTGATCCTCAGGTAAGCTTTATATATTAAAATACAAAATACAAATGAAATGCCACTGCCTTTCGCCTTTTTTGTCTAAAATAAAAAAGAAGGCTATAACTAATGTAAGAAAAATTGTATATAATAATTATAATAACTTTATATAATATATTCAGGCAATAATTACATCAACAATGTCTAGTCCATTTGCATTTAACAAATTCAGAGAAAATACTCCATATCCATCCTATCTTGGTGAGTTCAAAGTCTTTTACCTAATTTATTTTCTATCATAGCTTGCTTTCTGTGTCAGGTAAACAAGGATAACTATAACTATCTAGTTTTCAACTCCCTCAGAGACCCAAGAAGGAAATAATATTAACTGAATAAGAAGGAAGTGCAAACAAGTAACTTCCAAAAAATATGAGTGATGACAGAAACAGCTGGCTGCCCGGACAGTCACCCAAAGTTCCTGTGCAACATTGGCCATTGGGCATCCATCTTTGGCCTACGGGCCTAGCATACCTGGCAGACTTTTCTGTAAAGCAGGATATTCTGAAGGGTTGTCCTTCCTTGTCTTGACAATATTTGTGTCCTGCTTGTCCAATTACGACAGCATACTGTCAGCAGCTCAGATAGGTACATCTACGTGCCCAGAGGTGTGCTTTTGGCACGAAGAAAATAAACTCCATATGGAGTTTCTTTGATGCCCATTATCTTCTCTGAAGTAGATTGGTGTTGCCACGAGCAGACATGTCTCATTGTCATAAAAAAAGAAGAACATTATTAAATTAAAACATCTTAAATGCTGTATTCTATAGATCTCCGAAGTGCTTGAAGATGATCCGTCTTTCTAATATATCTTTTTTTGAAAACAATGTGACTACAAGTTCTATTATAATAGGTGACTAATTACTAACTTGCATTTCCTTATTATCCTAAACAGTTGGCAATAATAATTTTCAAGGACTAGAAATTTGCATTACATTGTTAAATGAGTTGCATATGTAAATACCTTGAACAAGATTAGAAATGTATATTTTTAGCAAAATTAATCTCAAATTATATTGATATAGCAAATTTGTATACAATATACAAAAATCCAATGCAAGGTAAAACATTTAAAACTAGTAGTTGCTTTTTAAGAGGAGATTCAATAATCTACTTTTTTTTATCTTATCATATCTTCCTTTATCTTATCTAGGTCTTTTTATCTTATCTTGCTCTTCCCTTTTGCTTTTCAGAGTAAGTTCAATAACCTACCCCTTTTTCCTGTAGCATGTATATCCTCCCCTTTTTCTCTTTTCAAAACAAGAACCTTGAACCTAATTCCCTTTGTTTAGCTTTTTTATGGCCATTATCCATAACAACTTGTAACCAACACACACAAACATCCATAATTCAATTCTTGGGAATGTGGGCATAGTTTTCTAGGCTACTTCCTGATGGACTGAGGGTGCTGATAATCTTATGGGGACCCAATGAAAATTTAGGATTATGGTCAAATCCTGACAGGATTATTCTGGCCAGTGTGGCTGTTTTACTTTTCTGACCCTCGGGCAGGTTTTATTTATTAAAATACAAATGAAATGCCGCTACATTTGAGTGTGTGTGTGTGTGTGTGTGTAAGCGGCATCATTTTCAGGAGAGGCGGTACACATTGCATTTGTAGTAGAGGTCATATCTAGTTCTTTTTGTACTGCAGGAGTCAAAGAATCTGGCTAGTCCCAAAGGATGTGAAGCTAATCTGGACTGGTGAGATTGAGAGGGTAATTGATGTAAAGAAGGCTTTGGTCCTGCTGTTTTAGTTTTAAGTACCCCAAACAATATCCAGAGTGGTATAAAAAGAGATGAGTTGAATGGTCCATGGCCTATTAGTGCCCCTTTAGAGGTCCCCGAACTGCTTTCAAGGGTTTGGGGGCATTAACCTCTCTGTATGGCTCTGCTTCATGGCTGACAAAAGGGGTACTAGGGATGCCACAGTTGGAGAGAGGCTTGACTTCTGATGGCTAGGGTTGCCTCTGGATGAACAGGGGGGTTCCACCCAAGTTGGGGGCTGGAGTTCTGGTGAGTTGTGTGGTCTTTGATCTAGCCGGGGGTCCTCCTCTAGAGTTGATAGCTGGGATATGGTGAAGGGGAGGAGTGGGGCATTTGGGAGTAGGCTGGGTTGGTACTGAGTGAAGAAAGTCTGTGGGCAGGTAGCTTGTCTAGAATTCTGGTGGTCATCTTGGCCTGTTTGAGCCTGTGTTCTCCTGGGGTTGGGATACCACAACAATAAGAGAGTGGTATTGGGGAAGAGAAGGGTTGGTCCACACTGAGAGATTGGAGGCAGTCATGGGCAGACTCTTGAATCAAATGTCCCTTGCTGTGTTGCGATGTGCATTCACCTTTACTTAATTTCTTGGACTAAGAAGCCAAGAGCCTGAAAATATCTGGTACAGACACTGACCCCCAGGAACACATGGGTGAGTCAGTTTTCAGGCGGCAAGAGAGGAAATTATCGCTAGTTCCACCACTGAAAAATTCCCTCATCACTCTCTAGACCTTTTCATTCCAATAGATAAGGCTGCAATGACTAGTTGAACTGATCAGTTGAGTCCTAACAAGCCAGCACACTGATTTCTCCCTGCTTTGCCAGTAGGAGGTAGCTGGAACTGGACACCCTCGCCTTGCTACGACATGCAGGACGACATTTTGAAATGGAAAGCAGGTAACAGATAGCTTTCATAGGCCATAAACAAGCTAAGACCCCGCCTTTCCTGAGGTGCTGGTGCTCTTCCCAGCAGAGTCTAACTCTTCAGTCACCATGGAATTGAAAGGATCACTCTCGCCTGTTCCTTTTACAGCTGCCTTTTCTGTAGTTTTACAGGTGTCCCGATTACAGCGTGTCTACTCCTGATAGTAAACATTAGGGAATTAAAAACATGAATGACTCCCATGGTTTGCTTTCGCTTGAGTAGCTCTTAAGCTTGCATACGAAAGCAAACAGATAACTAAAAGAAGCAAAAAATAAATAAAAGTGGAAGCATCAGGTTTTATCCAGGGAGTCAGCATCCCTCCCAAATGGAGGCTTCTTTTGGTTTTAAAGCTTCTACTATCTGTCATCAACCAGTAGACCTAAGTTTGATAACCAAAAGCCATTAGAGTGCTTGCTGCCAAAAGATTCCTATGACAGGATAACCAGGTCTCAGAGATGGGTAGTTTAGGCCCTTCTGGGATAATACAAATTCATGCATCTATCAGGTCAATGTTTATACAAATGATATGAATTAGTTCTATCTTCCTTTCCTAGGCCTGACTTCTCTAAACATCTTATTATTAAACTCTGGGTACCTTACCCTCCAAGTCAATGTGATCAAGCACTCTGAGATTCTTCTTCTTCTGCCATCTGATCTGGCATCACTCCCTCTCCCCATTTAGCTAGAGAACAATCCCGTCTGAATTGAATCAAACCTTTGCAACTTCTCAGGAGCTATCCCTCGTATATCTCCTACCTGTGGTGGTTTGAGTAAGAACGGCTCCCGTAGACTCATATGTTTAAATGCTTGGTCCCCAGCTAGTGAGCTCTTTGGAAAGGGTTGGAAAGTGTAGCCTTCTTGTAGTGGATGAGGCCTTGTTGCAGTGGGTGTGGCTTTGCCAGATAAGGTGTGTTTCTGGGAGTGGGCTTTGAGGTTTAAAAAGCCCACACTAAGCCCAGTCTCTTGCTCTACCTGCTGCCTGCAGATGAGGACACAGAACTTTCAGCTACTGATCCGTGCCTATCTTGTTCCCTCCATGATGATCATGGACTAACCTCATAAAATTCTGAGAAACTCCCCAGTTAAATGCTTTCTTTTAGAAGAATTGCCTTGGTCATGGCATCTCTTTACAGCAATAGAACATTAACCAAGACAGAAGTTGGTACGAGTGTGCAGTGGTCTGAATAAGAATGGACCACATAGGCTCATGTATTTGAATGAGAGAGTGGCTTAGTCATTAGGGAGTGGCATTACTTGAGAAGGATTGAGGGGTGGCCTTGTTGGAAGACATATGTCACTGGGGAGGGTTTTGAGGTTTCAAAAGCCCAACCAAGGCTCAGTGTTTCTTTTTCTTCTTGCTGCCTATAGATTTGAATATAACACCATGTCTGCCTATGTACAGTTATGTTCCTGGCCATGATGAAAATGGGCTAAATCTCTAACATTGTAAGCAAGCCCCAATTAAATGCTATTTTTTAAAAAAAAATAAGAATTGGAATGGTCATGGTACTCTTCTCAGCAGTACAACACTGACTAAAACCCAGGGACTGGGGTATTTCTGTGGCAGGACTGACATGCTGTTGTTTGGAGGAATATAGAAGACTTTGTGACTTGGAACTAGAAAAGCAGTTGAGGCTTTTACTGGGGCTTAATGGACAATTCTCATAGGAACATAGAAGACAATAGTGCAACGGGATACCTGCCAAAGAGAGCCCCCTGACAGGGCACAGAACTAGCTCAAGAGAGAAAAGGGTGTTGTTGTCAACAAAACTGGAAGGAGTTGGAGATCTAGAGAATTCCTTGATAACAGACTTGGAGAAATAAAACTTAGAGTTTGCCTTCCTGAATTTTGGTCTTGCTCTGGCCCAGTATTTCCATCTTATGCCCGGCCCCCTTTTTAGAAAGGCAATGTGTATTCTATGCCATTGTATGTTGGAAATATGTGATTTGCCTTTTGCTTTTAAATAGGGTCACAACTAAGAGATTATCTTGAGTCTCAGAAGAGATTTTAGCCTTTTCAATTGTCTTGAAGTTGTGAATGACTATCGGCACTTTTGAAGTTGGAATTGTAGGGCTTAGCCATGACAGATTCAACAGAGACCACCCAGGCACCATCCAGGAATGGACCATCCAAGGGGAAAGTACCTACTATTCCCAAGGAAATACCTAATGTTCCAACCATTGTAGATAGAATCACCTGATATACCTTAGCCCAGCACACACCCATCCCCTTTAACCAGGGCATCCCCTAGAGAAATGTCAGCCAATCAAGGGTCCTGAACCTTAGAAATCCCCACCCCAACTTCTGCTATGATAAAAACCCTACCCCAACTGAGTTCAGGACTCTCTGATCGTGCCAATATATTTGACACATGTAGAGTCTGAGTTGGAACTTGAATAAAGGCTCTTTGCTTTTATATATGGGACTTGGTCTCCTTGTTGCAGACTCTGCAATCTGAGAATAATAGGAACGAATTGTGCATTATTATATCACTAGTGTTAACACCACAGACATGAAGAGGAAGACAGTCAACTATAAATTATGGCCAGATCAATGCAAGCTTTATTCTGACCACAGCCCAGCTTGTCTAGTGGCTGTCTTCCCTTACAGTGGGGTTCAAGAGATCAGCTCTGAGCCAATTCTTGATTCTTTTATAGGGAAAACCCCACAAGGTGGGGAGTTCTGCAAATAAGTGTGGTCACAGAAGTGAGACCAGGAGTTAAGATTTTACAAACCAGTTAAGGAAATCTCCCTAGAATATTTGTTACAGAACATTCCATGGTTATGGGATGAAGCACAGCTTCGTTCTGAGAAACAGAAACTTAAGTTTTACATTAAACAGAAACTTAACCTAGTTACAGACTTAAAATAGTTTCTAGGAACAAAATGGGGCTGATGGGCTCCTCAGCTATAGGTCTATGGGAACCAGGGACTGCAAAGTGGTGGTTTGAATGGGAATGACCCCCCATGGGCTCATATATTTAAATGCTTGATCCCCAATCAGTAGAACTGTCTGGGAAGGATTAGAAGGTGTGACCTTGCGGTGTGTCACTAGGGGTGGGGTTCAAACACTTACACCAGACCTAATGTGTATCTTGCTTTGCCTGCTGCCTTCAGAACAGGATGTGAAGCTCTTAGCTATTGCTGCAGTGCCATGCCTGCTTGTCTCCTGCTGGCTTTATCATTCACTGCCTTCTAAAACTTCAAGCAAGCTCCCAGTTAAACACTTTCTTTCCTAAGAGTTGCCTTGGTCGTGGTGCTACCCCTTCACAGCGATGGAACAGTAACTAAGATACTACCCAGTCCCAGAAGAGGAAGGGACTATTAGATTATACTTCCATGACTTACTTCACTGAGTATAGGAGATGGTCTGTCAAGGCCCTGTTCTCATGATGATTGTAACAGGCTATCACTTGTAACCCTAGATATAGCTTCTTCACCCACTCTCATCAAACTGTAACCTGGTTCCTGTGTCAACACCTTTCACAAGAAGTTCATAGGAAGAGTCAGGTGTCCAGAAGCCACTGTGCAGTCTATGCTCAAGGAGATCAAGACTAGAAAGTAGACATAGATTATGGAGGAACTGGGTAGTTCTAAGGCTAAAGTAAGAGAAGGTAGCATCGTGTGGTGTCCATCTAAGCTGAGGCCGAAGATGTTCAGCATCCTAAGGAGAAGTTCCAGAGCAGGATGCCCAAAAATCTACACTTTCACCCTTCTCTTCTCTCTCAGAAGATGCAGTTCTGGAAGGGTTAGGCTAGCAGTTCTCTGTTTTTAGTTCTCTCCACTGCAGTTCATCATATGAAACTCCTGTTCTACCAGACTCACTGCCCAAAGTTTGAGCATACAACCTCACAAAAGGCATACCTTATTTTGTTATAATAGTGCCTGGCTCCAATACAAAGTCAGGGGCAGAGGGAGCAAGAGTGAGAACAAGAGAGCTCCCTAAAACAACACTCATGGAGTGGGACTTAAATCCAATTCAAAGCAAAACAAAACTGGTTGGTTACTCTCGTAACTTTGGTGCCACTATTACAGTAGTATGTTTTGCATGCAGGTCATGGTTACAGTGTTTGTGGCTGCATGAAATTGACGGTTCTCTTTCCTCCTCCATTAGTATACAGGGTGCCTTTCAGCACCATGAATGCTAGTCAGCAAGAGTTCAACTTCTTGTTGGATACCAGGGTGACTTCTTCGTATTCAATGGCATAAGTATTGTCCTCAGTAACAGGACCTTACCATCAGGTTGTAGAGAGCAATCATACGTCTTGACAATAGCCTGTGATATTTGGGGTATTCCATGGGACTCCTTTGGCCAACTACTCAACAAGATACAGCCAGTTCCTGGCACTGGAATTTTATTTGTCATTTTGTCTTTTGTCCTTCTGGGGTTTGGTTTTTTCCACTCAGGTTGATTATTTTCCCTAGCTATCCATTTACCTGAAAATTTCATAATTTCCACTTTTCTTAACAGTGGGATAATATCCTATTCTCCGAATATACCACAATTTCATTATTCCTTCTTCAGCTGATAGATGTATAGTCTTTTTCCAATTTCTGACTTTTATAATTAGAGTTGAAATGAACATAGATGAGCAAGTGTCTCTGTAGTAGGATGGAGAGTCCTTTGGGTATATGCCCAGGAGTTGCACAGCTGGATCTTGAGGAAGATTGAGTCTCAGTTTCCCGGAGAACCCCCACACTGATTTCCATACTGGCTGTGCAAGTTTGCAGTTCCTACCAACAATGAGTAAGTGTTCCCTTTGCCCACATCCTCACCAGTATGAGCTGTCAACTGCTTTTTCACTTTTGCCCATTCTGACTGGGCTAAGAGAAAATATCAAGTCGCTCTCTTTGCACTTTCCTGATGGCTAAGGATGTTGAACATTTCTTTAAGTGTTTCTCAGCCATTTGCGTTTCACCTTTGCCTAGTTTCTCTGCCTAGTTGTGTATCCCATTTTGGATCAAGTATCCTAACCTAAGCCTCGATGTCCAGAATGTGGTGCAGAAAATGTGGAAAACAGGTTGAGCGCATTGATCGAGGGAAGGACCTTCTGAACAGGACACCAAGAGCACAGGGATTAAGAAAGACAATAAATGGGATCTGTGACGCTGCAAAGCTTTTACACCGTGGATGACACCATCATTTGAGCAAAGCAGCATCCTACAGAATGGAAAACTAGCTTTCCCAATTATACATCTAACAGAGGGTTAGTATCTATAATATATGAAGAATTAAAAAAGCACCGGAATGTCAAGAAAACAAATAACACACCAACATATTTTTTAAATGTTTTTGTTTGAAAAGCAGGGGTTTTCAAGGTTCTTATCATGACCAAGTCTAAGTAAAATACAACTTAAATATCTGGAGTTGGACAATGGGGATACTTACTGGAAGGTATGTAAAGGAAACATAAGATTTAAGTATGATTTTAATGTGTTTTATTATATCATAATTTCTTGCGATATTTTTGGGATGATAACTCATCTCTTTGCTTTTAGATTCAAGGAAAAAGTAAAGCATATGATTCCTTAAGCAAGAACAATAGAAACAAGACAGGAAAGATGGGCTCAGAAGGTAATGGCACTTGCCACAAAGTCTGATATCCTGAGATTTTGTCCCTAGAGCCCATGTGGTAGAAAGTGAATATCCACAAAGAAAGCCTTCCAACTTCATTGTTATGCCATAAGATCTTAACACATGTGCATGCATATAATTATACCTATTTAATTTATGTGTAGATGTTATAAAGATATCTGGAGACAGTTGGGCTAGTCCACCTCTTGTTTATGTGTTTATTCATTCATTCATTCATGTGTGTGTGTGGACATATGTGACCATGGTATGTGTGTGGCAGTCTGAGGATGATGTATAATTGGCTTTCTCTTTCTTCTATGTGGGTACTAGGGAGTCAGCTCTGGTTATTATATAAGCATACATAAACACCCTAACCTGCTGAGCCATCTTGTTGGACCACACACACCTTGTCTTAGAAATTCTAGAGCTGTCTCAGAGGCTCTGAAACACACACCCCATTCTCCATGTGTTGACACTATGGCTGGACCAATTTCAGTTGCTCCTTCTACTGTAAATCAAACGTTCGGTTCTGTGTATTCTAACTTTCAGTACATGTGACACATGATATCTTCACACACTGTGGAGACTGTGTCTTCTTCACAGTACCTGTTATATATATATGTGTGTGTGTGTGTGTGTGTGTGTGTATCTGTGTTCATAGCAGACTATCAATAAATAACCACTTAGATAACTCATTTGACACCAATATAATAATGCTTCATTGAATTGCTTCTGGCATTTTCTTCCTTATGCAACAACAGTCTATTATTTCAGAATCTTTTTGTTTTAGAGCCCTGAGCCACAAGTCAACCCTTGAAAGCACAATACCATTTCTGAAGTATTAGATTTTAGTAAGAACTGGTTTACTTTGTGTCTTAGGGCGATTATTACTGGGATGAAATAAATGACCAAAAAACAGCTTGGGGAAGAAAGGGTTTATTTGGCCCACACATCTACATCACTGTTCATCTTTGAAGGAAGTCAGGATGGGAACTCAACAAGGCAGGAATCCTGAGGCAGGAGCTGGTGCAGAGGCTACAGAGGAGTGCTGCTTACCGACTTGCTCCTCATGGCTTGATCAGACTGCTTTCTTATAGAAGCCAGGACCATCAGCCTAGGGATGGCACCATCCACCATGGACTGGGCCCTATACCATCCATCACTAATTAAGAAAATGCTCTATAGGTTTGCCTACAGCTTGATAATATGGAAGCATTTTCTCAACTAAGGTGTTTTCCTCTCAGGTGGCTATAACTTGTCTCAAATTGGCACAAAAGTATCTAGGACATATGGCTAGATATATTGACTAGGGTCAGAAAAAGCAGTCCCCTGAAATAGCCCAGAGTTCCATGACACCGTCCCATGCATATGTCCAAAGGAGTCTACTAAACCCTAATAAGCACATTTATTGCTTCACTATTCTGAGCAGCTGAAAAATGGAATGAGCCTAGATCTAGATGTTCATCTACAGATGATTGAAAACAGAAGACATAGTACCTATTCACAATATAATTTTATTCAGCTGTAGTGAAAAATGAAGTCATGACACTTACAAGAAAATGAGGGGAGCTGTGTAACTAATGGTATCAAATGAAACAGCCAGACTCAGAAAGACAAATACAACCTATTTTCACGTGTGTGTGTGTGTAGATCATGAAACTAGAAAAGGGGCCATGAAAGATGAAGTTGGAGGGTTGTTATGTGACGTTTACAGAGAAAGGGACTCCTGAGTGGTGGGGATGCTGGCAGGAGAGTAAAGGCATGGGCAGCTGAGAAGAAAAGACATGTCAATAAATAAAAGGATGGATAAAAGGCCACAAGACCTATTACTTTTTATGCTAATTCAAATATAACTTGGAAAAATTCATAAGGAATAAAAACAAAAGCTGAAGAAGGAATCCCTTTCGTCACCATGGCTGTCCTTCATCTCACCTCATCTTATRACCATGGCTGTCCTACAGCTCATCTCATCTTATCACCATGGCTGTCCTTCATCTCACCTCATCTTATCACCATGGCTGTCCTACAGCTCATCTCATCTTATCACCATGGCTGTCCTACAGCTCATCTTCTCTAGCGGGGGAAACCCTCTTAGCTTGATGCTGTGCTGGGCCCTAGGCTGAGAGCTACATGGAAAAGGATTCCTGTACATCATTCTGGGCTGTGACCTTACTTTCATTTGTGTTTTCCGTGGTTCCTTGTAGTGACGGGAGCAGCAGGCTGGCCTGCTTTTCGTCCCCCTTGGCTCCCGCACGGCTAGCTTTACACCCGAAATAACAACACACAAATCGTATTCATTTAAGCACTGC
>LOEQ01005660.1:117930-129949 GCA_001685075.1 Bramus lutescens
CATATCCCGCTGGGTGGGATAGGGTGTAGGGACATAAGTGTTTCCCTTTGTATCTTATTTGTATATATTAAACATTAGTTTATAAATTATTTATGTTTCAAAAATATGTTAATAAGAGTTTCCAATTCTTTTTAGAAACCGTTTTAAGATTTTTCCCTAACTCTCCTTGCTCATGGCTCATCGCCTCCCTCTGGTGGTAGCTTGTTGCAACTGCAGATAATTTCATTCGTTGACCTAAGTGCTTTAGGCTTTTGGTTCTGTTCATGTGCTCTTTGTGAAGTCCACGGAAAGGCCTTCTATTCTCAGGGAGAAACAACAGCTACCTGCAAGAAATACCCTTTTCATCACTGAACACTTTCAAAGTGGTGTTGCCTGCTTACTGTAAGGCTGTAGGCTTGAGGCGGCTGCAGGGCACTTCCACTTTAATCAGACAACAGGAATTTAAAAGGTGGGTTATTTGGAGAAATAGTTGAAGAAGCACATAAGATACTGTGTGCTCAGGAGCTTCTCATCTATAAACTTGATTTGTCAGTAACCAACTTATTTGCTTGAGATGCTTGAATAATGAACTGATTTATGATTGTGATTTTTTTGGGGGGGCCTGTCTATGTTGACCTTGGTGGCCTGGAACTTGTGATACTCTTGCCTTAGCATGCTTGGCTTAACCTAATATTTTCTGATGACATTTAGACCAGTTCTTCGGTCACAGTTTTTCTTCAGTAATAATAGTAATAATAATAGTAATAGCAGACGGTAAATCATCATCTGTCAGTTTACAGGCTGCACCGTTTCCCTAAATGTCTCCTTTTCTCTTACATCTTTGAGCAAACTCATCCTTGGGTCTGTCTGCAGTGCTCACACTGCAGTGCTCATGGCACTGTGAGCGTCTCGCTGCAGTCTGCGCTCTCCTTCCTAGGTGTCGTGCCCTCACTAATTCCATGGAAATACTCTTCCAGTAAATTTCATTCCATAGCTTAATTTTGTGGGTGCTTGCCTGTGCCATGGGTGTCAAGACTGGCATGTAGAGGTCAGAGGACAACTTGTAGGAGTCACTTCTCCAGACTGGTGGAGACTGAGCATCAAATTCAGGTCGTCAGTGTTGGTGGCGGGTGCCTTCGTCCACGGAGCCTATTGTCAGACCCGAGGTATTCCTAGTTGTTCTTTTACGGCAGTGAAGCATAGGTATCAACTGTTTACATTTTGAAACACGAACTTGAATGCCTTGGCTACCATGTGTGGAATAATCATTATATCTGTGCACCAATTTATTGCTGAAGAAACGGGCCTGTTGTGAGCCTTTGGTTGCTGGCTTCCCTCGCTGTGCGCAGTAATCTTTGCTGCCAGTCCGAGAAAGTCTTCTTCTGTCAGTTGTGAACTTGTCAAATGGATTTTTCATTTGAAGTCTCCGAGAAGAGGAGATCTGATTGGTAACAACCATTTTTTTTATTGAATTGGGCTATGGTAGCTTCTATTACTTCTTGGGAAAAACAATATTATTTATTCATCTTGGGAATATACTTGTGGGGAATTTTGACACTTGAAAAAGTGATGTGAAAAGTCATTTGTTTTAAAAAAAATCAAGTTTTCTGGGCTGTGGTGATATCCAGGAGGCCTGAACTGCTGCTGAGAGCCGTTCATGAGTCTGTGGCCCTACAGGAGCCCGGGTCTGAATTGACATCTGTGACTCCTGCTGCAGCCAAGGGTCATGTATCCCCAGGGTCTGATTGGCTACCTGGGACCATGCTGGAGCCCAGGAGCCATGGTGCATCTGGGCCCACACAGATCTAAGTGGCATGTACTGCTATCTAATGCCTTGGTGGCATCCAGGCCAGGGCTGCAGCTGGGGGCTATGTCTGTGACCATGACCCTACTGCCGCCAGGGTCTGTGTTAATGTCTGTCTCCTGTTGCCATGAGGGCCATGAGGATTCCTGGGGTCTGGGCCGCCACCTGGGGCTGTGTTGGTGTCTAGACCTGGGCTTCTACCAAGGACCATGTCTGGGTCCATGCAGCTGGGGTCTGTGTTGAAGTTCCTGGTTCATGTTGGCATCTAGAGCTGTGTGGATGCCCAGGGTCAGGTTAGCCACTTGAGTCCATGTTGGTGGCTGAGGGACATGCCGCAGCTGAGACCAGGTAGATCTGAGAATCCTGCATCACTACCTAATGCCATGGCTGGGTCCCTGGTCTTAACCGCTGCCAGGGTCTGTGTTGATGTTGGAGGTTCCTGTTACTATTGAAGGTCACATGGACTCCCAAGATTTGGGGCCATGCTAATGTATGAGGCCCATGCTGCTGCTGGCACCATGCCAATCTGAGTTACCTGCACTGTCATCTGGGGTAGTGGTGACATTCAGACCTTGCTGCAGCCAAGGACCATGTCTGGGTCCACGGTCCCACTGCAGCCAGAATCTGTGATGTCACCAAAAGTTACACAGAAACCTGGGGTCAGGGCCACAACCTGTGGCCTTATTGGTGTCTAAGGGCCATGCCGCTGCTGAAGCCATCCTGATCTGAGTGACTATGCTTCCATCTAGAGCCAGGATGTCAGCTGGACCCGAGCAGCTGCTATGAGCCATGTTTGGTTCTGTGGTCCTGATGTCTCAGCTGATGTATTGCCTCAGGGGGTCGTGGGAACTGTGTGCTATGGAATCAGAAGGCCATGCTGAGCCAGCCCTGCCCTTTGCTGGCCCTGGGATAGCTGTCCTTGTCCCTTGTGGGACACTGCAGCAAGAGAATTTTTCATGAGAGAGATGTCTCCCCCAATAGCCAGTGGGAGAGTTGACCTTGATGTCATGTAGGGGAGCTGGCCCTGCCCCTCGTCTGACTGACCAGCTCAGCTACCACCCAGGCCCATAGCTGACCACCCTAACATCTACCCCATCCAGGACCCGCTGGAGCTCATGAAGGGACTGGTCCCATGGAAGGAAAACCACAGGATCTCCGTGTCTTGGGCCAGCCACAGGATATCTGAGAGAAGTTTGGGCAAGGATTCAGTGATGATGGTGTGCCAGAAACCAGAGGCCTTGAACCAGACCCAGGAATGACTCATGGCAAATCAACATTTGAAAGTAAAGCTGATCAGACAAAAGGGTGTGCTGTGTGACACACTGAGACCTCCAATGCTGCCAGGAGAATGAAGAGGTGTTGGAGAGGCAGGAAGGATAGACAAATGAAGAATTTTGTGGTTTGTTTTGTTTGGTTCAATTTTGTTTGATTTTTTTTTTCTGTTTGGGGGGATGCTGCAGGGAGGAGGGAAGGATATCAAGGGACTGGGAGGTGAGCAGAATTAGGGTGCATGATGCAAAACTCCCCAAAATTCAATAAAGAAATTATGTTAAACATAAAAAATAGAAGAACAACGAAGTAAGAACAAACAAGAAGTTGAGAAGAAAAATGCTCAGCATGCGACAAGGAGCAAGAAGCTTGTGCAGCTAGGACTGTCCTGGCTGGTGTGATGTCAAGCTAGAGTTTCCTGGAAGGAGGAAGGAGCTTCAATTGAGAAAATGCCTCTGTGCTACCCAGAAGTAGGCGTTTTCATAATTAGTGATCAAGGGGGACAACCCACTCCATGGTGGGTGTTGCCATGTCTGGGTTGGAGGTCCTGGGTTCAGTAACGGAGCCGTGAGGAGTAAGCATCAGTCCTTCATGGCCTCTGCATCAGCTCCTGCCTCCGGGTTCCTTCCCTGTGTGAGTTCCTGTCCTGGCTTCCCTTTCAGGATGAGCAGGTGGCATTGAAGCGTAAGCCAAATAAACCCTTTCCTCCTCAACTTGCTTTTGGGTCATAGTGTTTCCTTGCAACAATAGAAACCCAAACTGAATCAAGGAGTGAGTGCTAGTAAGGGGTTTATAGAGTGTGTGTATGTGTGTGTGGGCTTCTGATGTCTACATTATATATTACTTAAATATATTGAGGTAGTTTTCCTTTCTGGCTATTAAAAATCATTTTCAGAATTTTTTTATTTATTTAAAAAGATTTTTTATTTATTTTATTTTATGTAGAATATTTACCTTCATGTATGTATATGCAACATGTATGTGCCTATTCCCTCAAATGACAGAAAAGGGCATCAAATCCATCAAGGCTGAATTTACAGAACCAAGCCTGGGTCCTCAGGCAGAGCAAATCCACGTAACTGATGAGCGCTTTCCAGTCCCGTATGTATTTATATATGTATGTATGTATTTATTTTTACAGATGATGATGATGATCATACACAGGATGTGTGTGGCTCTGTATTCTAGTGTGTGTATGTATAGTTTTTGCGGGCTTGTTGCTGCTTCCTGTTGTGTGATCCCCGTTTCCTGGGGGGGGGCAGGGAATGAGAAGACATAGAGGCAAATGGCACAGACTCCAGGAGATTCCAATAAGGAAGCTCTTTATTGTAAAGAAGTTGGTTTTTTAAAATATTTATTTATTTATTTATTTATCTATCTATNACCTTTGGAAGAGCAGGCAATGCTCTTAACCACTGAGCCATCTCTCCAGCCCCCAAGGTTGGGGGTTTTTATGGGGTTAGGGAAATTAAGCTGCTGCAGGAACGTTTCTGGTTGGTCCTTTAGAAACTGGCGGCCACTGCTGGCATGTTGTGATTGGCTAGGAGCACGCATCATTAGTTTCCATGTTTTTGGTCCGCTGACAGGTTGTCTTGGTCAATTACGCTTGCTCATTGTGAGTTTGCATGTGCTTGCTCGTGCTTACGCAATTACTCTGTCTCATATATGCACGTCAGAGGGCAGCATTGTGATGTCTGTTCTCTTCTTCCATCTTTATGTGGTTTGCAGGGATCGATTAGACTCAGACCAGCAGGCTTATGCAATGGGTGCTTTTCCCTGCCGAGCCATCTCCCTTGACTCTCAAAATGATGTTTTAAAAGTAAACCAGTCACAGCCATATTCCAAGGACCATGTGGCTTCACTTCTGGTCTTGGCAGGGAGGGCAGAGAAGTGCAAGGCACTTAGTCATGAGTTCTGTACCCTGGCACCACACATCTGGAGGCATAGTTGATGACTGGGATTTTTGTTTTCAATACATCTTGACTGCAGTTTTCATTCCTTATACTCCCCCCACTTTCCACATCCCCCAGATCTATTCCTCTTCCTTTCCCTTCAGAATAGAACAGGCTTCCCAGGGATATTAACTGAACATGGCATAGCAAGACACAGTAAGGCTAGGCACAAACCTTCAGATAATGGTGGATGAGACAACCCAGTAGGAGGAAAAGGATCCCAAGAGCAGGCAAAAGAGTCAAGGACACCTACTTCCACTGTTAGGAGTTCAACAAAACCACCAAGCTAACAACCATAACATATATGCAGAGGACCTGTCTCAGACCCATGCAGGCTCTGTGATTGTTGCTTAAGTCTTGTGAGCCCCTCTGAGCCCTGCTTAGTTGATTCTGTGGGCCTTTGCCCTCATGGTGTCCTTGACTCCTCTGGCTCCTACAATTCTTCCTCCCCTGTCGGAAGAAGTTTCTGTACCACAAGCTACTCTCAAGTAACCACACAAAGGCTTAATATTAATTATAAATGCTCCACCAATAGCTCAGGCTTCTTACCACCTAACTCTTGCATTTAAATTAACCCATGTTTCTTATCTATGCTTTGCCACATGGCGTGGTACCTTCTCTCAATACAGCATGCCCATCTCACGTCTCTTTGCATCTACTCTCTAGTCCAGACTCCACCCTCCTCCTTCCCAGCATCCTTCAAGTTTGACTCTCCCAATCTCTTCCTGCCCAGCTATAGGACAGTCAGTTCTTTATTAACCAATGAGAGTAATATATAGTCACAGTGTAAAGAAATATTGTTCCACAGCAACACCTTCTTCCTCGGGGTTCCCCTGGCTCCAAGGGGAGAGACCTGAGGGAGATCTCAAATTAGGGTCCTCTCTCTACTTGGCATCTAGCTGTGGGTCTGTGCATCTATCCCATCGGCTGCTGGGGGGAAGCCTCTCTGATGACCATTGGGTAGGTACTGGTTTATGAGTATAACAGGATATCACTGGGAATCATTTCATTGATTTTATTTTTTCTATCCTAGGTCTGAGTTCTATCTAACCTCCAGTTTCTGATCATCCAGGCAGTGGCAGGCTTCCTCTTAGACTTCACCAAGCTCTGAACAGAAAGATACAGACAAGGACACCCTCGGTGCCCGGTATTCCTCTCATGGTGGGTATAGCTCTTCTTTCACTGGACAGGTCTCAGCTTGAACAGTTCTCTCAGAAGACTTTTCAGTTCTTTCTACTCTGGTCTGAATCAGGTACTCAGGCAAAAATTGCTTAGAATCGCTGGGAAGTTTCCTTCAGGATGCTGCTGGCAATTAGAACGTGTGTCCTCACCTGTCCCTTCCGCTAGACTGGAAATTCTGAGAAGGCAGAGCCTGCATCAGCTTGACTCACAAGAGGTTTGCTTCCCTCACTCTCTGCCTCACGTGCTGCAATGCTCAGTAGTGCAGGCAAAGAATGAGAAGTCGCTGAGCCTATAGGAGTTGGCCTGCATCCAAGAGTGGTCTTGACCTGCATCCGAGGGCAGTCTTGTCCCGCATCCGAGGGCAGTCTTGTCCTGCATCCGAGGGCAGTCTTGTCCCGCATCCGAGGGTGGTCATGAAGCTCTCCTCTCTACTCCAAGCGCCTCTTTTGGAACTCTCATCAGAAATCATTGTGCAATCAAACCACCCTGTTTTTTTAAAGGGAGTCACCAGGTCCTTTTTAGTCCATTATGCATGTCGTATGGCCAGCGTGCATCACAGACTTCCTAAAGAATCTAAACTATCTCAGGACAGATGCTCTGTGCAGAGTTAACACTGCTAATAGAAATTGACTTTCTGACTTCTCTTGTAATCTTTCGTCTCGTTGTTTCCCTACTGAAGATAACATGGCTCCTACTAGGGCAATCATGGTAAGTTCCATGACTGCACAGTGGCAGCCTGGGGAAACATCCCAACCGTTTCACTTCTTTCAATAGGCCAGGAGTTCACGATCCAGAGAGGCCTGGGGTGGGTGGGGGTGTTCCCAGCCACGGAGATGAGTAGCGGGGAGCCTTGAAACCTCTTCTCTGTATGGCTGCTCCAGCTTTATTGATTCTGACCTTGCTTCTCCGTCTTGCCTCATTTCCAGTGGCCCCAATGCACAGAACAGGCTGGTTTCTTGAGTGGTATTTGGTGTCTTTAGGGAGCTGATTCCAGAATGTTCCACAGATGCACAACTATCTGTGGGCATGGACACCTTTTATATAAAATGACTTGTGGTTTGTATATGGCTTACTTCCAAAAGGTTTGTGAGTTTAGGGCTTGGCCCCCCAGCTTGTGTTGCTACTTTGGAGGCTCCGGGAATATCGGCAAGCGGAGCCTAGCTGGGGGCAGGCAGTCTCTAGGGGTGTGTAATTCGGGGTTGTAGCTTTCCAGGGACACTCTATGCCTCCCTGGTATGTGCTTGCTTCTGCCACCATGGTTACCTCAGACCCTCGGCGGTGGAACCATGACAACAGACTGGAATATCGGAAAGCAGAGGCCCAAACAGACCTGTCCTCACTTTAAGCTGTCAGGTGTTTTGTCATAGTGACAAAAAGCGCTAACATAATGACAGTTTCTTTGCATAGGCTCGCATCATCCTCTCATGTATTTCAGATAGACTCCAGATGGCTCATCACACTCAATGCAATCTCATTCTATCTATAGTCATTAGACCCAGAGATCCGCTTAGAGAATTATGATAGTCAAAAGGCTGAGCATATTCAGGAGCGAAGCAATCATCCACCTTCCATCTTCTACCCAAGATGGTTTGAATCTGCAGGCACAGAGGCCAAGGATCTGGGTGGGTATCTGCATGCACTCTCACGTACAGACGGCTGGTCATACTTGGTCACGCTAGAAGCCTTTGTGTTTCCGCGGAGCCTCCTGCTTGTGCTCCCTTGTCAATGTGAACCTGAGGTGGAGCCATGCCATTTGCCGGCTAGGTGAGCTGGGCAGTGCCTGGAGTTCAGGTTCATAGCCAGACACATCCGGTTCTTCTCTGCTTCTCCTGAAGCTTTTCCTGTGCTGTTTTCTCTTGCCCTTGTCCAGCAAAACACAAGTGATTCTCTTGCATGGAGCATGCCACATTATTTTAAAATGGGTTCTTTCTTGTTGATTCCCTAGGTCAGAGGTTACCAGACAGCTCCTCTCAATCTCCATTCTTTGATCCTTTCTCCTTCACTCTCTCCTTTCCCCTCCCCTTCCCTCTTCTTTCTTTTTGAAGTAATCCTTTTACAGATTTTTTTGGTGTTTTATTCTGTTTTCTCTTCTCGACCACCAAGCCTGTGCATATTTGTATAGCTAGAAGCAGTTTCTTTAATCTGAATTCTCCTTGATTTTTTTCTACATAGCTCTCTGTCCTAACTGAGGTCATAGCTGTTCTTACGTTTGTCTTAGGTTCTCCATGAGACTGTCAATTTCTTCAAGGTCAGTGTCCACCCTGTGCTGCTAACTCAGAGGGCCCTCTAGAACCTGGTTCACAGCTGCAAATACTTCTTGAGTATTTGTCCTTATCTTGGGCACATATTCGAGGGGTATAGCTCCAAGTTCATGTCCTTTTTGGGTCACATGGAAAGTCCAGAGAGCAAAGGTCTAACTGCCTGTATTTCACAGGCATGAAGCTGAACATAACCCATGATGTGACCCATCTAGATTTGAATTCACCTTTTTCCTGCCTCAAGCCCTCTAGTTCTGGCCTTACAGGCGTGTGCCATCCCACTTGGCTTTGAGCTGGGACTGGCTCTGAGTGGATTGCTCAATTATCACTATTTCTTCTCCGCGATGGCACATGCCTCCCCTCTAGCCACCCGCGTTCTGCCTTATTCATGTCGGAAGCCACATTTGTGTGCAGAGCTGCTAATTTATTCTTTGCATGGTGCCGTGCTCATGGGTACCAGAGCAGTCCTGTAGACTCTCGGGGAATAGAAGAGACAACGGCGGTGAGTGTTCTCAACTTCTCCAGCGCTGTCGCACTGACTTGTGTCTTGTTGCCATTACTTTACAACAGAAATGCACTTAAAAATTCACCATTATCTAGGCAAATCCCTGTATGCTATCAAATCTACTAAGTTACTCACCTTATGAAATGGGCTATTTACCAATTGTATCACCTTCATGCGCTTTCCTCCCCTCTCTGAGAACGAGTGTGCTTTCTTTCTGAGGACCCCCCCCCNGAAAATAGAGTCTTCTCTGACATATTGGTCTTCACTGAGTGTTACTCACCTGGGGCCTTAAAAACAATCTCCACGTTTAGACTGCTAGATTTATTAAGTGAGGATGGCTTAACCTTTTGTCTTAGGGTCATCCTGCAGAAAGCTTTTACAAGGCTGGCCCACGAGGACATCCTTTAGACATGTCCAGCTTTGAAGTGAGCCCTTTGATTCCGAGTGCTTGACCTGACTTTTCTTGACATTTTCCTTCCAATGTCTACATTAGCCTTCTCTCTCCTTTACCAGCAAGATCACTTCTTTTGGGAGACTGGCTGCCCTGTGAGGTTGTGTTTCTTTTCTTTTTCAGCATTTGTCTTTATTTTTTAGCCTCTACTCCTGTGAAGAGTGCAAAAACTACACTCTTTTACAGCACCAGCTCCTGCCTGCTTACCCTTTTATGACTCCTCCCTGGAGAGCAAGGCTCTGAGAGGAGATGTTTTCCTGAAGCATGTGAATCATATTCTCTGCCAGGATTCCTATCACCTTTCTGTCTTTTAGAAACTGTGATTTCATTCGAGTCCCTAAATGGCCATAATCTCTATGATTTTATACTTATCCAGTATCACGATTGCCAGAACATTCTATAACCAGAGTTAAGCTATATTTTGGTTCCCTCATGGATTCCATTCTCCAGAAGGCTCAACCCCACTGTGTAATGTCTTGTCTTATAGATATCCTTGCTTCTTTTAAAATAGTTTTTAATTTCCCCAGAGTACCCATATTCCTTCAGGGAATAAGTGACAGCATGCCAAGAAGTTCCCTTTGTCACTTGCAACTTGATGAAGTTCATCTTCTATGTCTCTGTTGTCCAATAATCAAGTGGCGTGTGTACGACTCAAGCTGGGTATACCAGATGTCCTGAACCTAGCCTTGGACAGGAGATAAAAGTTCATTGTTTCGTGCTAGTGCCTTTGCAGGCTGAGATGACAAGCATATTGTGCTTGCTGTCTCAATTCTTGGGGAGCCATGATTCTCACCAGGCTGCAGACTAGTTCTCAGTCCTCTTGCTAATTCTCTGATAGCCAGCTGTCTTTAGGAACATTTGTTTTGTTGTTGTGGCTGTTTTCTTTTTTAGTTACTCGGAGTCCGTTTCTGTTAGTTATAATTCATGATCATGGTGAAATAGCTGCAGCTTCCAGTGCAATCTGCTAGGAACCTAGAGGACATGGGTTCTTCATTCTGCTAGGCAAGAGTCATTGTTTGATGACCAACCTCAGCAGGAGGATTGTAGATTCTCTCATGCCTTGGTCCTGCATTACCTGGCAGGGAATGACATGGAGAATCCTAATGCCTCACTTTCAACCTAAGTAAAAGAGGGACTTTCTAGCTTTAATAAGACAAGACAGAAAGAACATGGAAGCAAACATTTATTGTGAGAGACTAGGGTTGTGTCTTGACTCTGGCATTTACTGCGTGAATGATGTTCAGTGTCTAATCTATTTTTTCTACAAGGGAACAAAAAAAACTCTTCTGATAATATTGTTATATAAATTAAATGACAGGGTCAACACACTTTTTCCAATCTAGCATGGAGTAAGTACTCTGTTAGTGATAGCTCATATCATGCTGTTAGAATTCTAGAAATAAAGTCATTGTCTGTCTTTTTTCACAAAATCACTCTATTATATTACTCATCATAGCAAGAAGAAAAAAAAGGAAAGGACTGCCACTGAGATGGCCCACATGGTGGAAAAAACTGACCCCTGCAAGTTGTCCTTTGACCTTCACACACACACAGTTGTACTAATCTAAAAATAGAAAGAACTGCTATTGGGCCGAGGGCATCTCTTTGGTCTTAATGCAATTCCCTCCTGTAAAGAACATGAAGCGTCTTTTAGTCTTGGTCTTGGTCTTGTGCTGGAATCAGGGCTGTCTTGAGAAGAGGGAAAGCAGTCTCTAGAGTTATTCTGTGGCTCACATGCATCTTGCACATAAAGTCATTGTCTAATTCCTCACCCGGAAACGTCATTCGTAGCCCTGGAGAGATTGGCTGGAAGGCGAGCTCTCTGAGCATTTAGTTTCTGTCTGTGACCCACTGCCTCTGGCATTCTCATGAGTCCTGTCAACAAAACCTCTGCAGCCCCAGTGCAGAAAGTGAAGGTCCACCAAGTCCTCTGGAAAGAAGATCCCCAGGCCACCTTTATCAACCAGAAGCGATGCTGGCACTCATAACTCCTTTCCACACCTTGGGGAAGTGACCATGCACATCAACAACCCTAACTGTGAACACAAGTCCTCAGTTGACCTGCACGTTTCCTGGGAGGAGTGGAGAGATGATGGTCCTCCTAGTTACACTGGGTGGAAAGTTGAGATTTAGCACCTCTCAGGGAATTGAGAACCCTTCCCCATGTTGGCTTTGAAGGACTTGCGAAGAACTAGAAGCTGCCTGGGAAGTGCTTTTAGAAATCTCACCATGGCAAGTTTTGTTTTCCTCTTTTTCTACAGAGTATTTGCTGCCAGTTATTGATGGGTTTGGATTTAGAAATAGATTATTTGAAACTGGGCTTTGTGCCAAATGATCTTCAGAAAAATCATGATTAACCTAAGGACCCCATTTCGGGGATTATGATATTTGAGTGTGCTTCTTTAGCTTTGAGGTTTCATGATATAGCAGGATGCTGTGGGTCAGGTGCCTAATCAGTCAGGCTGTTTCTAACCAAGGACAGCTGGGGGTCTCCTCCAACTGCATCCTCCCTTCTAGAAATAACTCCTTTCTTTCTCTCCTTCATCTTCCCTCCCTCCCTTCTTCCCCCTTTCCTTCCTCCCTTCCTTCCTTCCTTCCTTCCTTCCTTCCTTCCTTCCT
>LOEQ01005660.1:134317-145644 GCA_001685075.1 Bramus lutescens
TTAGTCAGGGTTCTCTAGAGGAACAGAACTTACAGAATGAATCTCTGTGTTAGTCAGGGTTCTCTAGAGGAACAGAACTTACAGAATGAATCTCTGCAAATCAGTCCCAAGAGATCTCCTTGTCTTGATACAGAATGAATCTCTGTACGTAGATAGCAAGCAGATTTATTAGAATGGCTCTCAGGCTGTGGTCTAGCTGACCCAATAATGCCTGGCTGGGAATGGAAAGTCCAAGAATCCAGGAGCTGCTCAGTTCATGAGGTTGGATGTCTTAGCTGGTCTTTAATATACACTGAAATCCCGGAGAAGTTGGCCCTAATGCCAGCGAAGGAACGGACTTGTTATCAAAATGAGAGCAAGCAGGCGAAGAACAAAAACTTCCTTCTCCCATGTCCTAGGACTTCCAGCAGAAGAGGTGTGGCCCAGATTAGATCTGGATTAAAGGCTTGTCTTTTCCCAGTTTAAAATCTGTATTAAAAGTGTGCTTTCCTGTCTCAAAGATTCAGATTAGAAGTGGATATTCCTATTAAGTATGGATACTTCATATTAAGCAAAACTCCCTCACAGGTGTGCCCTCTATCCTTGGGTGTTAGTTAATTCCAGAGGAATTCAAGTTGACAACCAAGAATAACTATCACAAGAGCAAACAACGCATGCCACATGGCCCAGTGTCTGGAAGCTCTGAGAGCTTCCAATGGTTTGTAGCAGTTACCGACTGGAGTTAAAAGCAGCATTGGGCCTTTCTTTCTTAGCATGTAGAAGATGCAGACCTGAGGAGGGTGGCTCACAGCCCTCACTTTCTCTGCTCACACAGTGCACATTGCTCTGCTCTTCTGAATTCACAGTGATGCACTGGGCCACATTAGTGGCATTGTGTAAGCACCTGAAAGTTCAGTGATTTAGCCCAGATCAGAGGGTTTAGACAATTGATTTTTCTGTTCATTTGGAAATTAGCTAAACTGGAACCTGGTCAAAAGCATTGTCCATGTGTGATCATCATCCGTTTTTGTTCTGAAAAATGAATGAGCAGCATTGCAGAAGTTATTTTACTGTTGTCCTTCTGTGGTGTTGGTGACATTTTTCCTTAAAGACTGAACAGTGGTTCTAGCATTATTTTATCATCCAGACTGCACCCTCTTTAATGATGGTTTGTCTTAATGAATCTGCAACTTTACTAGGTGCAAAACTGATACATACCTAGAAAAATCTGAATTTTTATCTCCCCTCTTCTGTCTTTACTCCCTCTCTTCCTTCATCCCTTTGTTCCCCTCCCTTTCATGGTAGTGGTGGTGTTTTTGAAGCCAGGGCCCCACATATTTTAGGCAAGCATTCTGCCACTGTATCACCCCCACCTGCAGCCCTGCCAAGTGCAATACTCTTTCGTGATTCTGGGCTGTCAGTGAGCTATGGTGCTGTGGGATAATGCTCTTGTACCCTGTAAAGATTTATCACTCATATTGGTTTAATAAAACACTGCGTGGCCTGTAGCCAGGCAAGACGTATAGGTTGGGGTGACCAGACTAGGAGAATTCTTGGAAGAGGAAAGGCTCAGTCTGCAGTCACCACACAGACGTGGAGCAAGCAAGATGAAAATGTTTCACTAAGGTACGAAGTCATGTGGCTAACTGTAGATAAGAATTATGGGTTAATTTAAGATGAAAGAGCTAGTTAATAATACGCCTGAGCTAATAGAACAACCAGTTTTTAATTAATATAAGCCTCTGTATTTCTTTGGGACTTAATGGCTGTGGGACTTGGCAGGACAGAAACTTCTATCTGTGTTATGACTTAACAACTGACCACATTATCATGAAGGAAATAACCCAGGACTCTGCAGGAGACCATGCTGTCAGTGTATCTTAGATACAGGGGATTCAATACGTTACAGGAGGAAATCTACCTGTTGAGTAACTTTTCCTAGGAAGGTAGGAAAAGTGCCTATTCACCGCAGACAGAGCACTGATAACATACCAAAGAAATGGTCTCACTTGTCTAGGCAAACCATTGAGTTTACTGGACTTACTTACAGGAGCATGGGAGACCTAAAGGCAGCTGAAATACCCAAAACTCATCCCAGAGTGGATGGTGACTCATGTGAGCTGCATCCCTGGAGCATCCTGCACAACTCCAGCTGAAGTTCCCAGGGATGGTTTGCTGCTTATGTAATGCTGGAGGGGGGTTGTAGCTCTTTAACCTTTCTCAGCCTTGCGAGCTACAGTAGCAACCTTATGAATCTCAGGAGGCTCCCTCCTCCCTTCATCAGGGAAGGTTTCAACCAGGAGCACACCCCCACATCTTTACAAAACAGAGGTTTTGTCTTGGGTGATGTTGTCTGACCGTGGACTAATGTAGGCAAGTGTCCAGAGTGTTTCCAAGGTGGACTGGGCTGAGCTGGGATGCTCCATTTGGGAAAGGTATTAGTGCATTTTCAGCTTCCCATATTTCAGCCATGACCACCCCCTTAGCACCCAAGTCACTTTAAGCAGAACAGTGCCTGCGGTACTTTCTAGGGCTGGCAACAGTTGCCTGGTCAGTTTAGCAGGGTTTACTGGGAAAGGTCTTCAAGTCATGTCCCCCATCTGGGAGTGTCTGGTCCTCTGGATCTTCCGGTTCTGCCACAGTGACTGCACTAATTGGCAATTAGCCGAAGTAGAACTCTCCTGAGGCCCTGAACCTGCTGCTTCTAAAGGTTTCTAATTTCCCCATCAATCTTATTCTCTCCATAACCGGCTCAACTTGTCTGTGGCTGGGAAATCCCAGAAGACCCGTTTCTTCTTGGAGACTGGACAAAGGAGGCTTGGAAGAACTTTCTAGGATGATAATATCTTGGATATTTTTAGGGTTATTTGTTTATTTATTTCTATTTTTGCTAATTGTATGTATGAGCATGGGCCTTTGTATTTCCCAGATTGCTCCGTCTTTGCTGCTTCTTCTCTCTAAGAGACCCAGGTTTCAATCTTGTAATGAAACATTCTCTCTCAGCTTGAGCAAACTGTGAACCACTTCTTCCAGTGATGTTCTTCCTCCACAAGCTTCTCTTAACACATTTTAAAAAGATGTTCTTATTTCACATTCACATTTGAAGGATGTTTTCACTAGACACAGACTTCTCGGACGAAAGCATTTTTCTTTCAGCATTTAAAATGCAGTTCCTTGAATTCCGTTTGCTGGAGTTTCTGTTGCTAAATCCTTAATCCAGGCTCAGCTTCCCGCGTGTGATTCAGTTGCGTCTCTCTGCCTGCTCTGCTGTTTCTCTTTCCTCTTCTCAGCTGTCTGGCTCAGACATGTCTGGACCCAGAGTTCCCTGTTGTATATTTGCTAGCCTGGCTTTTCTTCTGAGCCCGGGTCCTGCTATGCAGACTAGGCTGGTCTTGAACTCCTAATCCTCTTGCCTAAATCTCCTGGATGTTGAGATCACAGGGTACACCTAGCCATTTACTTCTCTTTCGTTGCTTGCATTCAGTACTGAAAGTGCATGTCATTTGCTTTGCTGAGCGTAACGATTCCAGTCATTCCACAGCCCTCACCTTCTCATTGCCACACTTGGTCATTTTGCCAGCAGATGCTACGCTTGTCTTTTCCACTAGGAACAAGTCGTGTATTCTCGGGTATAGTGGTCAGTTTTGAGTGTTATCTTGGACGTGGTTCAAACTTTAGCTAAACCCGTGACTCAGCTGCACTCCAGTTAAGAGAGCTGTATCTGTAATTGACAGCTCTTTCTGGTGGCAGCTGTGGCAGCTTTGGTCTGGCGGATCCTCCAGAGGCACAGGTCTTACAGGCTGGTGGCCCGACTGGGAGGCGGTGGAACCCCTTTTGAGATAGGGCTTCCGTGGAGGAGACAGGTCCCTGGGGGCATGCCCTTGAAGGGCATCCTTTGCCCTTGTTCGCGCCTCTCTCTGCTGCTCTGATGCTTTGAAATGAGAAGCATTACTTTACTACACTGTCTATTACAATGTTCTGCCTACAGTCGGCCCAGGAGACGCAGCAAATGTCTATGGAATAGAGTCTCTGAAACTAGAGTTCAAAACACAGTCTTCCTCTGGTATGCTGATTTTTGTCACAGTAATTGAAATTTGAATATTACAGGAATTTGAATACTGCTTTAGTGATTTTTGCTTCTCTGCCCAGTTTTGATTCTGTTTCATGTAACTGACCGTCATGGTCATTGGCTGGGATTCCTGGAGAACTACGTGTCAGTTCGCTTTGAGTGCAGCGGCACAGTGATCTCGCTACTTTATAGTAGGCCACACCTCTTAAAGACTTCCCCAACCCCCCTCATCACACACTGGAGAGTTAGTGCCCAGGTGTGACGTTAGGGGAGACACCCAGAGCACATCACACCACAGCGTGTTCTTCCCCTCTTGTTCTCTTTCTGTGTGTCTGCCCTCCTTTCTCACATCTACGGTTGCTATGCACACTGACCCAACATAAGTGAGTTCCTCTCAGAGTGTGTCATCTCATCTTGCGCCACTCTCGTGGGCCTCAAATGAAAATCTCTAAAAGTTGAATTGCATCCCAGGCACAACAGAGTTCCTGTAATATTTCCCTCAGGGATTGTGTCCTCTTGACTACCTCCAGTCGTTATTTTATTTCATGTATCGCATGCTTAACGGGCACAGGAAGAGCATGTCAGCAGGGTTTGCTCTGCCATGTTGGACATTGATATTAATTTTATCCTGAAATGTGAAGATCATAGTCCTTTCAGAACTTAGAGGATTTGAGATCTCAGTCCGACTATGGTTGCACCGCACATGTGTGGTAAATGTTTGGGAGAGTAAATAATTAAAACACTGCTGTCATAGCTGTTCTACCGACAGAGACTCTCCAAGCCAAGGAGATATGTGCAGTTTTTAATTTAGTTGTCTGTTAGTACAGTTTACGGGCCAGAAAGCAGGAAGTGATGGTTTCTGAGCCCACCGCATGGGTTTTGCTTGGCTTGCTTAAACTAACATTTCTTGCAAGTTCACGCCATTGTTTCTCAGCAGCACAGATCAATAAACCAGAAGAGAAATCTACCGTCAGCTCCGGGACAACAGAATAAACATTCTGTTTGTCATTGTTTCCAAGAAATGGGCTCCAATTACCAGTTAGATTGCTTGAGTAAATAAGATTGCTTAGCTTCTGCTAAAATAATGGAACAAGGGCTTTGTGGAAAAAGAACCACTCTCATTTAGGTGTTGCAAGGGACGTGAAATATGAACAATAAAAAGTCTCTAATTATGAGAAACTAATTTGATTGCCTTTTCTGTAAATAATTCAATTACTAAAGTAGTAGTCCGAAGAAACAGAACAGATGTTTGATCTAGCATCCCATAAAATATTTTGCTTAGCTACATACAAATTGAATTAAAATTGACTTTATAGATGCTATTTCAGGAGCCTCAGTGCTGTGTGATAGGACCCCGGATTACCCAGAAGATTTATATTTATTCCATGCTGTGTAACTGAAGTGAAGAAAGTTCACAGAGAATTGAAGAAATGGAGACTATATATTGCTATATTACTATGGAACATCTGAAATATAAGAATATAAATAACATCTTAATGTTTACTCAATACATATCTACTCCATAGAGTATGAAATAAACAGAAGCCAAAGAAACAGGGACAGAGGCTGTGGTGACTTTAAAATATGTCCACACATTTTTTTGTTAGTCTTCCTTGAGAAAGGGTAAAGTCAGTTTCTTCTCCTCCTCCTGTGAATGAAAAAGTCCTTGTGACTCACGTCTGAGCAAGGCAATGGCAGGATTTCCAAAGAGTAACTTCCAAGACCAGGTCGAGCTTGGTTTCCTCAGCTAAGGCAAGACAGGAGCCATGGGCCTGGAACCCTGAAGGAACCATGCTCAGAGGGCCAGGTACAAGCACCCAAGCCTCCTGTGACAGCTTGAGCCATTCACTGCCACACTAGGCCCAGTTCACCTTGAGATAATTGGGAGAAATCTGACCAGTATCTCAGAAGAGACTGTAGGACAGAATCACCCAGTAAGGCACTCTCAAATTCCCTTTTGACCCAACTTGTGAGGCAGTATTTATGGGGTTTTAAGAAATTAAGCATGTAGCAATAAGAGGCCATATAATTCCAGTCTTGTGAACTCATGCTTGGAAATGCATGTAAGCTTGACTGGCATTGGTCATGTTTAATTAAATTATCTGGCTACCGTTTTAAGAGTTTTAAGAATGATTTCCTCAGATGAGGGTGGGCATCCTCCCTGCTTCTCTGTAGTGAAGAGGGCTTTTGCCTTTCAGAGAGAAGTTCTTCTGTGCGGCCCAGGCTAGCCTTTGGGATCTTCCTTTGAGGGTTAACATCATAGGCATTGTGCTGGTTAGGTTTTTGTTAACTTGACACAAGCAAGAGCCATCTGGGAAGGCAAAGTTCAACTGAGGGATTGCTTCTATCACATTACCCGGTCGGCAAGAATGTGGGTTGATTTTCTGGATTCAATGATTTATGCATGAGGGCCCAGCCCATGGTGGGAGGTAGTGCTCTGGCCAGGTGGTCCAGGGTGGTATAAGATAGCAAGATGAACATGCCACGGAGAATAAAACAGTAAACAATGTTTCTCAGCGTCTTTGTTTCTGCTCCTGTCTCCAAGGTGCCTGCCTTGAGTTTCTGACCCAACTTCTCTCCATGGCCTAAGGAAGCTGTGATATGAAATAAACTATTTCCTCCCTAAGTTCGTTTGGGTCTTGGTATTTTAATCACAGAAATATGAAAAAAAAACTAGGCCAGGTATGTACCACGCACCTGGCTTGGCACACAGATTTTGTGTGGGTGTGTGTCTTCAAACACTGCTCCTGAGCTAGGAGAACTGAACTAAGAGAAAGTAATTATATTTTGGGCTGGGGATGTAGCTAAATGGTAGTGTATATTTATGTACAAAGCCTTGAGTTTGTTCCCTAGCCCTTAAAGTGTATACTTTTGAAGTTTTGTACCTTGTACCTAAAATATTTATATTATGTTGAAATTTCAGATTACAGTGAGTTTCCATTGAAATGTTAACACTTCCAAATACTGAATGGTTAGGTGAAGTTTGCCTGCCATTTGCATATCATTGTAGACTATCAGAGTAGACAATGATGTTGCCTAACATCCACAAAACATGGCAGAAGGGTAAAATGTGATGCTTAGGAAAGATGGAAAGAAGGCAGCAAAAGACTTCTTTAACATGATGCAAAGGACAACTAGAACAGTTAATTGCTTTAATACTTTGAGCCATCAAGCCATTAACCCACTTATTAGCATTCTGTTGGTTAAGCAGTGAACCTATCCTTGACCAAGTATCCTGAAGGCAGTCACTCCCAAGGTCAAACTTCCTTTGCAAAAGAAGGAGCCTAAGTATGCCAGGGTGGAATGGATCTACCTGTATGGGCATCTTAACGTCAAAAGAACCAAGTCGCCACATCCTGGACAGGATGTGTAGTTCTGATTGTTGTAAACAATTCTGAGCAATGTCAAACTCTCTGACCTTCAGACAAGGTGGAAATAGGCTCACCTTTTTGGGCCTCCACAAAGGAGGTCATGAATCCCATTTAGAAGGACTCTGCCTTCATGACCTAATATTTACCAAAGACACACTGGGTGTCATGGTTTGGTTGGTTATCTGTGTCCTCGAGGTGTTTGTACAATTAGAAGCCTGGTTTCCAGGGTGACAGTGCTGAGAGCTGTTGTGGAACATTCAAGGGCTTAGTGGGAGGTCATAGACCAAGGATGTTAGGGGACATGTCCTTAGGAGAAAGTTCTCCTGAGACTCCTTGAATTTTCTGAGATGTAGCAAGGGTTCTCTTTGTTTTCTCTGCTAGACAACTTCACCATAGCCATCTTCACAGATAATGCAGCCCTCACTGGACACTGCCTAGGTAGACCCTTTAGATTTTGAGCCTCCAAATACTGACAGTCAAAGAACACTACTTGTAAAGGAGCATGCTTCTAGAATTTCATTACAGTGACAGTACAGTTTCAATATATAAATTTTAGAGAGCTCAGTGGTTAAGAGCATTGCCTGCTCTTCCAAAGGTCCTGAGTTCAATTCCCAGCCACCACATGGTGGCTCACAACCATCTGTAAAGGGATCTGGTGCCCTCTTGAGGAAGAGACCTGGTCAGTTGTAACTTATCAACTTAGACCATGGAACCCAATATGGACAAGTTCAGCAGAACTGCCATATACAGGCTGCCCATGCATGTTTCAGCATTGGCAGGGCATATTTTTTTTTTAAATTTTCAGCCATTGTATGTTGTATTATAGAGCTATCTTTAACTTATTTGGGTTTCTCTCAGTATTCCAGGTTCTGTGACATACATGATGGGTGATATGTTTACTTTTTAAATATGCCCCTCTTTTCTTAAAATCCACAGGAGGTTTATCCACAGAACTCTGGAAGGAAAGCATCATAGCTCGGTGGGTATGCAGAGGATGACAATTAAACTTCTGATATCTGCTTCCTTTAATATCCTTTGTGGTCTGTAGCATGTATCTCCTCAGACCACGTCAGACTTTTCAGGACCAGCACAAATTAGATAGCATCAATGTTTGCTTCTGTTAAATTGGTGGGACTGGTGGGTTTTTAGGGGAAGACAATATTAACTTCTTTTTCCTCACACATGATAAGGAAAATTAATTAAGGTAATGGGCCAAGCACAGAAGCTGATTTCTCTGCTATGATGTGTCCCTGAAGGCACAGTTTCTGATATAATGAAAGTCTAAGGTGATAGGGTGCACGACCCCAGTGCTAAGGGCTTTGTGCACCTCCATGGTTACTGTGGACTTACTCAGTTATCCTGTGTTCTCACAAGACGCTAAGAGAACCATTCTTCTCAGGGCCCCAACGGTTCTGCGAGCTGTCTGTGTGGAGCCACTGTGAGACAGGTCAAGAAGACCCAGACAAAGGCAGGCACAAATGGCAGGATTGCAGTTTGAATATACTGTGTGCCTCGCCTCAGGTGCTTTCCATGATGTCTGAATATCAGAGACTTTTGAGAAGCAAAGGCAGCCACAGGCCAATGGGAAGCAGAACAAATCTGTTAAAGGCAAAGGTGCTTACCTTGCATCCTGGGTTGAGAGATGCTCAAATCCCACCAGGGAACAGAAGGCAACTTACAGACACTCAGGAGAGCAAAGCAGAGAGAGTGAAGTGATTTAAAAAAAAACTGTCTTAGCCTTCTGGTTCCGTTATTGTCTCCCTGAGAGGGAGTTTATATTCCTTCTTACACAGGAGTTCATCCTCAGATAGAGCCGACCCTGGCTCTGTGGTGAATATGCAGAGATAATGTGCACACTTCCAATGTGAGAACAATTTTGGAAACCAGGACATGTAGACTGACAGTGGAGAGCATACCTAGGCAGTCTTGAAGCAATGTGTGCATCTGCTAGAACAGGCTCCGGCTTTGATGATGTTGCTGGCATGCATCAGAGAGAGCGCACAGCAACCAAGGGCACACACTTGGGCTGGAGGTCTGAGCTTCAGTTCTGTGCTTTCTCCTGCTTTCCCTGCATGCTACAGACCCCTAGCAAGCTCTTAATCTCTTTGTGCATGTTTCTTCGTCTTTGAAATGGTATAAGAATATTTGCTTCAGAGATGGTTGAAAGGTTCAGACTGTTGAAAGGTTCTCTGGTCTGCAGAAAAGCATGGACATTTTTTATTTGTTCAGGAACTTGGATATTGTAGCTATGCTATCCACCAACTTTTGATTGCTAATGAGACTCTTCACTTCTATAGTGACACCAAGCCCTTTATCTGTGGAGCGAAACTTCATTCCCATTGGTCACTCTATCATTCTATATCCTTGTGTGTGGAATTCATAGCAAGACCTTAAGGATGCTGTAGACATGGCCACCCATATCCTGACAGCATCTGTGGGAGGTAGGAGGAGCTGTGTGCTCCTCTCTCAGGATCTGAAAGTGTGAGGTGTGTGTGTTACACACACACACACACACACACACAGAGAGAGAGAGAGAGAGAGAGATAGATCTTGGACTCTGCAGTTTATCTGTACAGCAAGAAAAAACAGGCAGGCTTTTTTTTTTTTAAATCAACCCTGTGATGGTTTTCCATCAAAAATGAAAACCTTATGGTCCAGACTGTAGAGCATGGCTAACATTAAGATTAGGAAATATCTATTCCATGATCAGAAGAGAGGAAAAGCCAAAGATTTAAAAATGGCAGTGCAGCTTAGCAGCTATCCAGACCCAGGCAAGTGAGATGAGGGTTATTAAACGAACTTTACTGATACCCCCAGGGAGGGAATTGGGAAACAGAGCAACTGAGCCAGGATTTAAGAAAATATTTTTAATAAGACAAATTCTACAATATTTAGACATTTTACTCCTTGTGAACTCGGAGAAACTTGAAAATCTCAAGTTGGGTAGGAAAGAGATGAAGCCAAAAGGTCCCCTGCCCCGCCCACGTTCATTGAGAGGATGAAGAACCTTCTGATGCGCACCTTCAATCAGTGCTCGGTGTCCTTAGGATTCTTAAAAACATGTTTCCGTTTCCAGTCTCCCTTTACTTTTTAGTTAGTTATAACCAGAGATGTGTTTCATAAGATCTTAGGTTTTGTTCATGGCTTTGAGCTCTCTACAAAGAAAACAATGCTGAAATGGGGCAAGAAGACATTATGGATTCGCAAATATTTTCTCAAAGGTCTAAGGGTCACTGAAACATGGGAAAGCAAGAGACAGGAAAAATTAAAAGGAAAAAAAATACCAAAAGTAAAAAAATATTGAAAGTAAAAGCTTTAAGAGAAGATAAGTAGAAAAATTCAGTGAAATTAGTCTACCGCAAGGGTCACAGTGTTACAAGAATCATGTCCAGGAGAATTGGCGAGGGGAAGATGCATCTCAAGAAAAATAAAATGGGCAGTTGTGAAGAGACTTTAAATGGGTAATGCTGTGAGTTCACTGTTTCCAACAGCTCAATTTTCAAAACCCAGGCTAGGTCTTCACTATTAGCAATTCACAGAGACCCTTTTCAAAAGCCCAGGATATTGTATTCAGTTTGAGGCATTTCACTGCTAGGAAGATGAAGGCTAACAGCAATGGGAATTCAGAGTTTAAAAACATACACAACAAAAATAGTTCAGGGACTAGGGAGGGCTGGCTTTCCAAGGGAAAGTATGAATAAATAGAATAAATAAGAGCTTGGTCTACAAAGTCTAAAGAGAGGAGACACAATTCAATATGAGTCTTAAAATTTAACAGGAAAGCCACAAAGTAGCAAGTCCTGCCTCATTTACATCTCACTGACTTATTCAGCAATCAGGGTGGCTCCTCAGTTCACATAATGGTACGATCATTCGTTTCTTGGTGTTCTGTCTGTGGGAGGCATTTA
>LOEQ01005661.1:21789-33084 GCA_001685075.1 Bramus lutescens
GCTAGTTCCAGGACAGGCTCCAAATCTACAGAGAAACCCTGTCTCGAAAAACCAAAACCAACCAACCAAACAAACAAACAAAAAGTCCCTGGTGCACCAAGAATGGGCGCCACACACTGTACTTGTGTTCATCCAGCTTGGTGTTCGCTCCTGTGACCTTCGTTCCCCGCACACCCTGGCACAGTGGAGGCCAAGGGAGACTAGCTGACTTCATCTAAAGCACTGGCTTCGGCAGGAGTCCCCTACTGCGAGAAGTGATGACACAACCATGGCACCACAGGAGGGACCTGGTGAAGGACTTCTAGAAACAGAATGAGGAGTCAGAAACCTACTCATGGGCGCCTGCATGGGCCAGGAGCCTAGACTAGCAGACACCACGGACGAGGCAACCTCAGGGCAGAAGGCCCTCAATCAGGAGACATTGCAGATCATTTTTCTGCCTTATCAAATTTCAGAATTCTACTGCTGAGTGTAGCTGACGTGGTACTTTAAAAAATCTTCATAAACTAATTTCAGAGCTTTCCCCCTCAAATCTATTTCCAGACTTCCTCCAATCCACTTGCTACCTTCTGACAGGCATGGGAGAAGACACAGTACCCCATCCTGCTGACATGGACACCAAACTCATTACAGTGACAACACCAAACCAACCATAAGCTCCAGACAGCAGGCGGTGCTTGCCACAGCAAGCTCAGGCCACACGGCCAGCCCTGCATTAAGGGTGCCATTTCTGACTCAGTCTCTACTTTCACTTCTCAGAGACAATGCTGAGCACAACTGAATTCAGCTAACAGAATTCCCAAAGCCAGGCCATGTTTACTTGGCAGGCAGAGAATAAAACTCTTTCCTGACATGGGGCAGACTTGGCAAAAGAGATGCAAGCGCAGGTCGAGGATTCGGCAGTCCCTGGTTCTGTGGCTGCGCGTGGTGGCCATATTAGAAGTGTGAAAGAGGAACAACTCAGTGTGTAAGGAATTCCAGTGGGAATAACCAGTAAGACTGACACCACGGAGCTAAGATCACCAGAGTCTGAGATGAAATTAAATAATCACTCTTTATTCAAAATAAATAGCCCTCTCACTTGCAGAGAAAATATGCAAGCAAGCTCTGTCCTTTAAGACAGAAACCACATTCATCATACGGTCATTAAAAAGATCTGTAGAATCCAAACTGAAATCTACAAATTTGATATACACTGCTTCTTTGGAAAATAAAAACTAAAAGGATTAATTTATGTCAAAAAGTCATGTTAGAAACTAATTTTCTTCTGAGGCTCATTTTAGCAAATCCTTGGCAGCACAAAGTGGCAGGGCTCCAACCCCTGAGAAGGGGCCCTCCATAGTCCCCACAGGAACACAGCCCCTGTTCCGCCTCCCCATCACTGGTTCAGTGGCTCTGTAATGGAATGTTTCCTAGGGAGCCACAGTACCCAAGACCACGGTCTCCAGCATTTTCTTGGTCCAATGTGCAGAGGGAACCAAAGCTGAATCACCGGCTCTGAGACAAGGCTCTCACAAGTGTATCTGTGTCCGATGGACTCAAAGTGCTACACCAGCTGCTTCCTTTGCCCTTAGGCCAGTGAATTTCCAACTCTACAGTCACATAAACTACACCGGGTCAGTAAAGAATTGAGAAGGAAGTCTTTCTCCTGCCTCCCCCATCCTTACCCAATACACAGACACACAGGCAAGAACTCTTCTTATAAATTCAAGTTCATCATCTGAGAGGTTGACGCCTCCAGGGAGTCTTCCAGCTCCAGGGCACGCTGACTGTATGCTTCCAGATGCTTTCTCCAAATCTCAACTGCAACAGGAAAACAGCCCAAGTGACAGACACTGACAGGTTACAAAACTCCATCAGAAGCAGGATGAGATGTTGCTAGCTAGCTGTGCATGGTCAGCTCTACACTTGCTAGGCTGGATCTCCCTTAGTGAGCAGCATCAATCACAGCCCCCAAAAGCATCTCAGTTAACAGTGACCCTGGCAAGTCACTTGCCCTCCCAAGCCGGTCTTAGGTATAACTCCCCTTAAGCCACCTCTGTTTAGGTAGTATTTAGCTCAAATGTTAAGATCATCAAATGTAAAGACCTTGCAGCTTCTGACGTCTGATGACTAAGATCTCAGAAGCAATGGGCAAGAGACGGATTCAGGACTGCCTGGACCTACCACAGTCCACTAGTCTTAAGGATTCAGTGCCAGGCTGTTCTTGAACCTCCTGAGGTTCTGACTAACACTAAACGCAGCACTTACTATAGTATGGTTCTTTTCCAGTGGAGGCGAGGGCGCCTTCATCAGTGGACTGGATGGGGTCCTGTATGGGTGGGTTAGGGGTCTGAGGCCCAGGCTGTCCTGCCAGTTCCTGCCGTACCGTCTCCAACATGGTCTTGTATGCTTGCCGGGCCGCCATGGTCAGCTCAACCATCTTGTGGAACTGGTCCTGAGCACAAGAGAGCACACTGCATGACAGTAAGGTAGGGGTAACAAGGGTTGTGGTGTCTGCCATGGAGTGCTGCCAGGAGATGAGGAGACTAGCCAAATTTTTTGTTTTGTTTTGTTTTTGAGATAGGGTTTCTTTGTGTGGTTTTGGTGCCTGTCCTTGAACTCACTTTGTAGACCAGGCTGGCCTTGAACTCACAGAAATCCACCTGCCTCTGCCTCCTGAGTGCTGGGAGTAAAGGCGTGCACCACCATTGGCCAAATTTTTAGGCACGTGGCACCTCTCAGTTGGTAATAAACCTAGAGTTAAATTCAGGACCTTTGATCGGTCCTATTATGGAGACAAAGGCTACTGCTTTCTGAGAAGATTCTGTTTTGGGATAAATTCTCCGTAGGGTCAACCCAACAGAGGCTATGGCCTGCCTGTTGGTAGGCTTACATTATAGGTCACAACCCCAACTTCTTCCCGTGGACAAGGAGCTAGGAGGCTGGGGCTCAACTCACCTGGGCCCCATCATAGCTGAAGATCCCCACGATGCTGACAGGAACTGCTTTGTTCAGACTACGTCCTAGAGCCTTGCGGTTAAGTGCAAACACGAAGGGGATGTTTTGCTCACAGGCGCAATCGATGATAGTGTGCAGTGTGTCGTCCAGTCCACCTGGTCAAATAAGCACAGGTCCACAGGACATGGGGTTGATGCTGACTCTGTAGATAACGATGTACCCCACCTATTAATCACAATAAGGTAGGCCGCCCGCCCATGCCAATGCCACCAGGAGAGAGTGAGTCCCAATCTCCAAAATGTAAGCAGCACAATTTCCATCGTGCTCAGGGAAACTAAGAATCAGCTAACAGTACTTGACAGGTCACTGACCAACTGCCCCACACGTCCCACTCGCAGGATGAAAACCAGAGGCGCAGAGGGGCTGGGGGCCTACCACACTGTGCGGGCCCAGGTGTCTAGTGTGCACGGGCTCCTGGCTCCTTACTACCTTGGGCCTGCTTCTGATAAGGTACCAGCAAGGCCAACACAGGGAGATGAAGGAGCACTTTACACAGGTGACACACCTTGTCACTGGGTGCCCAACAGCACTGAGGATCACCCCAACAGAAGGGAGATCTGTCAGGGTGCTGGCAGCACACACCACTATGTTCCAACAACATTTTACAAGAAGAAATGACCTATTTACCTCAGAAATAGAAGACCACAGGGGTAGACTCACAAAGCCCATGAACAATTTTCAGAACATACTAACAGAGTGGAACACCTTGACCCCGGCCCCTTTCCATGCTTATCTAAAGTGGCTAAATGTCAACTCCACTTGAACAGGACCCGTTCTTGTTACCTGATGATCTAAAGAGATCAAATGTTCACTCTACATTAACCTTGAATTTTAAAAAAAATCATGGCTTCCTACAACTGGGATGTGAGAAATTTTGAAAATAGTATGGGGAAGGGAAGTGATGCAGGAGACACGCTGCATGTCCTGCCTTCTGCAGCTCTACCCTGACAGCTGCAAGTGTGGTCCTGGGCTCGCAGGCTCCCCACATGCCTGTTTTCATACTACCACTGCTCTACAGCCTTTACCTCAGGAAACTAGAGAAGCACAGAGACACCCAACTCTCACTACAGCCCTCTGCGAAGGCAGGGCTAGGCATGCAGGACCCCCATGCTAGACCTCTGACAGCAGCATAAGAAAGGGCTGAGAGGGAGAGCAAGAGGCAGAAAGCTTTCCAGGGGTGTATGATTAGCATCTACTGGGAAGTGGAGGTGTTAGGAAGCTAAAAACACACCAGGCCGTGGTACCCACACCACTTACTTGGAGCTGTGGAAGGAAATACTCCAAGGTTTGCCTAAGGGTCAACTGAGGTTGCTAGGGCAGGAAGCCCAGGCTTGCCTTTCCAATTAGCAGGCTTTGTGGGACCACTTCAGTTTGGTGTGTATAGATGTACACTGTAGACAAGAGCCAGAAAACAGTCTGCTCCTTCTCTCCCATGATCTAGCGCTACCAGACACACCACCAGCCAGACAAGTCACAAAGCCCTGCCATGTTCTGGCTGGTGGTAATGGTGGGGGCAGCGCTGAGTCAGCACAGAGGGGAGCTGCTGGGCCACACATGTAAGTGTCTAGCTGTTGCTGCTCCAAGGCCTGGGGTGTAAAATGGTGACCTAAGATCATGGCTCAGGACTTGGCACCGGATCTGCACCTGTTACCTCAGTGTGACTTTGGCTGAGTTAAAGGTTACACACAAGAGAAAGGAATGGGACAGGGAGACAGTTCATGTGTTCTAAGACGTTCCCTCCACTTCCTATGAGTGAGCAGAGATGCTAAATACAGACAGAACAAATGCAAGTAGGACCAAAGCCCCCTCCAAGGTCTCCAGCAACCCCACTGAGCTCTGAAGCAGCAGCTGGCATGGCAGAGGCTCACTCTACCCTGCTGTCAGAGGACAGACAGCTGGCCGGCCTCAGAGGAAGGCCCTTGGTCAGAAGGAGGGCTAGAGCCAGTGCTGGACAGGGGCTCGGTTCACAGTAAACTGGGACTGACTGCAAGCAAGCTGCCAATGTGCCCACCGACTATGTGTGACTGTGAGCGCAGAACACTGGGCATTGGCACAGGAGCCTGTGGGGGGTGCTGTCACCTTTGGACTGTGTCTTCTCACAGTTGGGAGAAATGATGATGCACTTCAGCTTCCTGAGCTTCAGGTGCTTCAGGACTTCCCTCAGCCCCAACACGAGCCGGCGTTTGGTCTTGGCCTTGACAGGATCCTTCTGGTACATCCGGTCTTGGAAGCGCACCAGTTCCTTGAGCAGCCCCGTGACACAAGCATCTACTTCTTTACTAAGCATCTGGCTGCAGTAGCTGAAAGGAGCCGAGGCACAGGAGATGCAGACAGCAGTACTCGCCAGGAACATGCAACTCCTGATAAGCCTGTGACACAAAGGCTGGATGCAGCCCTCTACTACAGGGAGAGATGCTATGGAGGCCCAGCCCTGCATGCCTTATGCACGCCCTATCTGGCTTCTCTTCTGTGTCACCCTGCTCTGAACACTCATCTAGATAGATGAGGAACCCTGTGAAAGAGGAGGTAGGAGCAATGCTGAATGCATCATACCCTAGGGAACTAAACTGAAGCCAGGCATGGCGGCCATACCTGCAACCCCAGTATTCAGAGGCTGCAGAAGCAAGAATGTGAGTTCAAGGTCAAGACTAGCCTGGGCCACACAGTAAATCCATCACACACACACACACACACACACACACACACACACACACACACACACAAAACATAAGGAAGGAAGAAAGAAAGGGAAAAGAAAAGTAAGAGAAAAGAATGGAGGGAAATAGAGAGGGAAAGAAACTTCTGTGAAAGCGAAACATGGAAGGCCCAGTTATTGTCACTGCTACCCCACTCCAGCTTCAAAAACAGACTAGGGACATCTCTCTTCAACCATTAGCAGAGAGAGACACACAGGAATAGGATGCCTATATCTCACCCCTACTACAGAACTAGTTCTGTAGTCGATTTCAAGCACAAGATTACAACATATTGTGGCAGACACTGCAGCCTGTGCTTCTACACCAGCGCAGGCGGGAGAAGTCAGAGTCAGCCCTAACCCGAGCCCAGCAGCCAATGCTCACTCACTCCCGGAACCTCCGGCTGTGGATCTTGGGGAAGGTGGCATTGCCAGGGGCGGACTGGCAGGCCTCTGGGTCCCTCTGGAACTCCGTGGCAGTTGGCTCTTCTGACTCACCCTCAATCACAGGTGTAGAAGATACTGATTCTTCTGTTTCCTCTGAACCTTCAGAGGGAAAAAAAAAACAAAACCAAAAACCAATCACTGTGCACTGCTTCAGGGCCTTGCACACAGAGAGCAGCCTGCAGGGCAGAAGGCTCTTAGTGCCAGTGACACAGCAACAATCCGTCATCCTGGAGAGCCAACCAGGAAGAACAACACAGCCTCGGAGGGGGCAGGAAGACATGTGGACTGCCAGAGCAGCTTTCTGTTCTTTCCTATGTCCTCTCCCCTTCCCAAGTCTGTCCACTCACTCATTTTCACTGTGTTAAAATACAGAAAAGTTACCATTAAGTGTACAGTTTAGTGGTAAAATCTACTTATGTTTGGAAACTAAAGAATAACATATTAAGAAATTTTATAAAGCAGGGTTAGCTGCCAAGCATTCAGGAGGCAGAGGCAGGCGATCTCTGTGTGTTCAGGGCCTACTGGTCTACACACTAAATTCCAGGCTAGCTAGGGTTACATAGTGAGACCATGCTTCAAACAAAAAGACCCTAGGGTTAGCAGCATGCAAGAGGCTGAGGCAGGAAGACTGCTATGGCCAGGCTCAAGAAAGGCCTAAGCTACAGTCAGTTTGAGGCTAGTGTGGGACACATGCCAGGAAAGGAGGTGGAGTCAGCATGGCACACACCACAGCTGCACTGTGCCAGGTCATAGCCCTGTGGCTGGCACCATGCTGGGGCAGTATCCCTGGAGGAGGCCTCTAACTAGATGACCTGAAGAGGGTCCCTGTAGTTTTCTCATGCTGTGGAAAGTTCCTTAGCTACACACATTTGCACTACGTACACTCCCTGAATGTACAACTCCGTAGAAAGTCTCTGGAAAATCATACACATGAATTTTTTATGACACCCGGTTTCACACACTTGGTAAATATAAATAACCTTGGAGCTCCCAGCATCACACAAGACCAAACCTCAGGAAGGGGCTCCTCTGCCTGTAAAACTAGGTTGTGGAAACCACATCCTCCTGGTTCCATGGTAACGTGCATTTTACCACAAGGCCCACGTGAGGCTGGCAGCGTCACAATTTCTGCCACAGATCACCATTCTCATGGGAGCTCCCACCTGAAGGACTATTTTGGATGCACACACACAGAAACTGGTACCTGCAGGGTGAAGCTGCTTGGCAGCTTGGTCACTGGCGCCATTCTCTACATTCTGTGCATCATCACTGGCCACAGCCAGGCTCACAGCACTTTCCTGGAGTCGCTGCTGCAGTCTCTCTTGCCGTTCTTTTAAAATTATCTTAAAATTCAAAAACAAATTAAAGAAAAAAAACGATTAAAAACCTAAATACCTGTACCTAAAAGATAAGCTCTTCTGCCCAAGAAAGGCCCAAGTTCAGCTTGCTGAATACACCTGGTCATGGCTTTGGAGTGATGAC
Source organism: Bramus lutescens (assembly GCA_001685075.1). Taxonomy (NCBI): domain Eukaryota; kingdom Metazoa; phylum Chordata; class Mammalia; order Rodentia; family Cricetidae; genus Bramus; species Bramus lutescens. Next base: position 29,414 of record LOEQ01005661.1, read on the forward strand.
AATCCTTTCATACCACATCTGGCATGGGCAATGCACAGTTCTCTCTGGAGACACAAGGCTCTGATGCCAGTTATGTGGCACAAGAACCATCCACCAGACTTTTTTCAAGACAGGGTTTCTCTGGGTAGTCCTGGATTGTCCTGGAACTTGCTCTGTAGACCAGGCTGGTCTGAATTTGCAGTGATTCACCTGCCTCTGCTTCCCAAGTGCTGGGATTAAAGGCGTGTAGCACCACTGCCCAGCCACCATGGACATTTAAATGGACCCAGAGCACACAGCACAGGGTCAGCTGGTGGACAAAAGGCCTGCAGAGAAGCCTCCACAGTCTGGAGAGCACCAGGGGAGAAGCAGAGTGTGAGGAAGGAAATGTGAACCCCCCTTCCCACGTCTAGGTTTCTGTACTGCCATAAAGGACTAACAAGAGATTTTCTTTGCATATACTCTCCATCTTGTTACAAGGAGAGGGTGAAGGGTCATTTCCTAGAGAAAACTGACACAGTTTGGTCTAACATTAGTCTATAATGTAAACCTTAAAAGCCAAAGATGTGGGCTCAGTTTATGGCTCAGTGGTGGAATGCTTCTCTATGTAAGCAATGCTCTGGTTTCAATCCCCAGAGCAACCGAAAAGCTAAAGGGCTGAGAGTCAGGTATACAGTGCAGAGTCCATCAGTCTTCCAGCACTTTGCTTCCATGGCAACAGTCCACATACCTTCTTCAGCGAGGTGGGCTTCTTGGCCTTAGGGATCTCCCTCTGCTTCCCCTTCTTTATCAGGGGGGCACTGGAGTCCAAGGGGTTGTGTGGAGTCTTCACCTGACTGGAGCGGCGACCCCTCTCACCTGAGGAGGCGTCCTTGGAAAGGACCGGCACTGCTCCAACTGCAATAGAGTGGGGATGCCACATGGTCCCGCTGGAGGCCCAGCCCGTGCACCCTCTGATACACAGCCTTTCTGGCCTCTGTCAAACCACCTTTTACTCCTTCTCACTGGCATGGGTTCTAAACAGTATTTACTCTTTACCTGGGCTCACGTCGGGAAGGTCTGTCTAAAACTACAAGGATCACACTACTGACTTGGGTTATTTGAGGTAGTTTGTGTTTAGTACCGGTGGATCCTGGGAAACTGCTCATCACCACACTCTCAGGTGGCACTGCCTCCTGTACAAGTTGCTTACTGGTATCTTAGTGACACCATTTGTCTAGCTATATCACATGGCTCTTATAAAATTCTAGTCATGCTTCTAGTTGGTTCTTGAGATTCCTGGACATAAACATGCTCTGAGTCCTACCACGGGCAGTTGATCTCTGCAATCAGTATTTCTGATAACTACTCAACCCTGGAGTTGAACTCTCCCCGTCTACCCCACTTTGGGTGCAGTGCTGTTAGAAGGAACTAACCCTTCGACACTCTACTCTCCCCGATGAAAGCCTCCTAACTCGGCTGGTCTCACGTTGAGCATGCCTCTCCTCACCACACCCTTTTCCTGTCCCTCCCTGCTCCTGCCAGTCCCTTTCCTCCCCCTAAATGAATTTATGATTTCTAAAATACCAAAGAAAAGGGGGTGGTAACCAATAAACCCCCATGTGACTACCGCCTTGTTCCAAGAAGTCACAGAATTTGTCCAAGCATGTCTTGGGCACTCTTTATGGAGTATCATCTTAAAATAACTGGTGTTGCATCCATCCGAACTCACTCACACAATTCCTGAGTCACCAACACAACTTGTCCATACAGCCAACATTATCTTTTCTAGGTTGCTTCTCATTCTGCAGCACAGCAGCTTGTATCGACAGAGCCTTATTCTCACATGGTCTTTGGGGCAGATATGTGGCTAGGTGGCCCCTATTTACGCCTGCTTGCTCACCTGGCACCCAATGGTACAGCTGAATCCAGCCCCTTATCTGGCCTCCTAAGTTGTACAGTTGAAGAAGTTTAACTTACATAAACTTCATAGCAACAAACCAAAGGGGCTGGAGAGATGGCTCAGCATTTGAGTGCTTGCTCTGTAATCATGAGGACTGCAGTTTGGATCCTAGCACCCATGTACCAAGTCAGGCATCCTGTGCACACCTGTAATCCCAGCTCCAAGGGGATCAGAGAGGAAGAGAGCTGGAGCTCGAGAGCTTCCAGCCTAGCTGAGAAGGTTCAGGAAGAAACCCTGCCTCAGAAGGAATGGACAGAGTGACAGGTAATACCCAATGTCCTCTATCCTCTCTGAACATGTGTATACACTGGCATATCCACAGACCTGTCAGTAGGCCCCAATGAAATACTTTCATAAGAGTTGTCCTAGACAAAGTGTCTCTTCATAGCATAGAAGAGTAACTAAGAGAGTAGCCTCCCCACCCCCAAGGGATGCAGAATGCAGTGAAGGCCCTTGGAACATAGCACCTCACAAGGAGATTTTCTGCTATAGAGTCTCATCATATAAAAGGGAAACTGGGCCAGGAAAAGGCTCAGCCAGTAGGAGGACCTGCTCTGCAAGCCTGATAAAATGAGTTCTATCTCTGGAACCCATGGTAGAGTAAGAGGGATGCATCTTTAACTTTAAATTGAAGGTTCTTGATTCTTCTTCTTCTTCTTCTTCTTCTTCTCTCTCTCTCTCGCTCTTTACTTATCTATTTATTTATTTGAGACAGGGTTTCTTTGTGTAACAGCCCTGGCTGTCCTGGAACTTGTGCTGTAGATCAGGCTGGCCTCAAACTCACAGAGATCCAACCTGCCTCTGCCTTCCCAGTGCTAGGATTAATGGTGTGCACCACCACCACCCAGCTGGGTTCTTGATTCTTAAAGATCATATTTACCTGTAACTGGGATTTTTTTGAGACACTCTCACCATGTAGCCCTGGCTAACCTAGCACTCCCTATGTAGAGCACACTAGTCCATTAGAGCTTGTTTCCATCTGTGGGTGAGTAAACTATTCTGTGCCACATTATCTCAGCATCTTTCTGAAGAGATGTCCCAGTGGACTTGGCACGCTTGTCAGTAACCAACTGGCACAGACATTCAGGTTCGTTAGGACTCTACTCTCCTTCACCGTCCATGTCCATGGCTATCCCAGCACCCTCTGCGGTGGTGATAAGAACGTCCACGAAGAAGGAAATACTGAACAGCCTCGGGAAGCAGCTTTGAGCCCTTGCTGAGGTGCAAAGGTGCCTACCTGAGAACACCACGGGTCTGGAGGACGGCTTGGCATGTGAGGCATGCTGCTGCTTCTCCAGCGCTGCCAGCATGCCCCCCAGGTCCAGCTGCACTGGAATCTGGCTCTTCTTTCCACCAGTTTTGAAATCATTCTACAAAGCACAAATTTACAAGTTTACTCCTAATACTGGATTTTGCACACCATGATTTACACTTTGCAAAAATAAAAAGATAAAACAAAGAGATTAAAAGATTATAAAATTCACATTACCTGCTATCATTAATAGCATATACTGAAAGCTTATGTGAAATCTTTGGCTACAGGAGTCTGTGAAGATGGGAATGGAGGCATATCCCTGTAACCCCAGCCCTTGAGAGGCTGAGGCAGAAGGACTGCTGCAAGTTCAAGGCCAGCCTGAGTTCTTGTGTGAGACCTTGTCTCAAAAAGACTCAAATAAAAACCCTTAAGTTTTTGTGTGATGATGTAGGAGGGTCTTCTATCTATCTGTTGCTTTCATTGGTTAATTAATAA
>LOEQ01005662.1:5340-15475 GCA_001685075.1 Bramus lutescens
TCTGTCACTGGACCAACTGCCACAGGACCAGCTGCATAGAGATCCTACTGCTGTGACTTTCCTGCGCTGATGGACTGTGAGGTTGAATTGTTGACCCAAACAACCACAACCCCTTTCTCTCTTAAGATTCCTTTGTCAGGTGTTTTTCACCACAGTAACTGGCAGAGTAGCCATGGTAGAGTAGTCATGACAGAGTTGCTATGCCAGAACAGCCATGGTAGAGTTGCCATGGCAGAGTTGCCATGGTAGGTTAGCCATGGGAGGGTAGCCATGGTGGAATAGCCATGATAGGGAGGAGGGGTTTATTTTACTCACAGTGTCAGAAGGTTCTACTTCACTACCTGCTTGGGCCCTGTAGTAGAACAGAGTATTATGGAAATAAGAATCCATGGCAGCAGGAAGCATAGAGCAAGGCCCAAACCATGGCTGGGCTGCAACTCTCTTTCTTTTTGGTTTTTCAAGACAGGGTTTCTCAGCAGCTTTGAAGCCTGACCTGGTACTAGCTCTTGCAGACAAGGCTGGCCTTGAACTCACAGAGATATGCCTGCTTCTGCCTCCCCTCCTAATTACTGGGATTAAATGCGTTTGCCACCACCACCTGGTTAATCTAACTTTTTAAAGGCCCATATTTAGTAAGCAAACCCAAAGTTTTTACTGACATTTAATGCTGTGTTAGCTTTTAATCCCTCCACATTAAAAAAATTAGATACTGCCACTATAAAATAGTGTCTTATATGATATATCATATAAATATATATAAAATAGAGTTTATATTTCTGTGATAAAACAGTATCATTCAAAACAACTTGAGGAGGAAAGAGTTGTTTCAGCTTACAATTAGACATCATAGTCCATTATGGAAGGAAGTCAAGGCAGGAACCTGGAAACAGAAGCTGAAGCAAAAAGTCAGAGATCAACACTGCTTTCTGACTTGCTCTCTGTGACTTGCTAAGTTTGCTTTCTTGTATAATTGCCCAGTGTTGGTACCACTCAAAGTGAACTAGGCCCTCCTACATCAATTAATTAATCAAGAAAATCCCCTACAGGCCTTTTCTCAATTAAGGTTCTCTCATCCCCAGTGACTGCTTTACTTCACATTAGCAAAAAGTTAACCATGACAAATGGTATAGAGTAAACGGTCCCATTCCAAAAGGGATCAATGGGAAGATAGCAAGGAAAAACTGGGTCAAAGCAAGACTATAATTCATCAAGGCAAACATTGAATCTTGTAGTTCTGTGTCCAGCATCCAGTTGCACACGATGACATCATTTTCTCTCTAACAGGTTTAGGTATCTCTGTCCAATGGCCCTACTTGTTACAACCCATATGACCTGTCTCTTGAGCTGGCTCTCCTTGGTGCCTTCAGCTTTCTTTGGCAGGGATTCTACAATCTTATGATCTCCATCACCCTGGAGCATCCATTACAGTATAGACTTCACCCTTAAAGCTTTATGTATAATCCTCTAAGGCTGTGGTTCTCAACCTGTGGGTCGCAACCCCCTTGGTGTTGCATATCAAATATCCTACGTATCAGATATTTATATTATAGCTCATAACTGTAACAACATTACAGTGATGAAGTAACATAATCATGAAGTAGAAATACTTGTATGGTGTCACCGTAACATGAAGAAATGTGTTAAAGGATCACAGCTTAGGAAGTTTGAGAACCACCGCTCTAAGATCTTACAGAACTTGGACTCTCACCGGTCCACATTATCTGATCTGTGAGTCCTTCCTTAAAATTATGAATATAAGTCTCCAGTTAGTTATGTATATACCTGCCAAAGCAACAACAAAGACAAAGACAAAGACAGTGGGGTCTATTGCCAGCTCTAATAGTTGCTGAATCCTCTTGGACCTTGGCTGCAAAACCCAGCCAGTTCCCCCCTCCCACTTGGATATACGTGATCGAGAAACCCTGGAGATACTCTTATCAAAGGAAAGCATTTCAAGTGAGTTAAGTTTTGCAAGGAAACCTAGGAGAAGCCTAATCTTAGTACTTGCTGAAATTCCCTCAGGGCGCATGTATGATGGGCCCAGGGCAAAATTCTTGGCTTCTCTTTTATTGCTCAAGTGTCTTTAGTGACTGTGGCTTCTTGGTTTAAAGCTTTAAATGAACCATTATCTGATGGAACTACACTTTCTCCATCTTTTGTTCCACTGTTTGGAAACCTGGCTAAAAGCAGTTAGCAGTCACAATGCCACAGCCTGAGTGCTTTTCTCTCCTGAATCTGCCTGACAAATTAATTTGTCCATTACTTTTGACTTCAGCATCACTCACATCTTGAGGATATGAGTGAAACATAATCAAATTCTTTGCCAGAATGTAGCATGAGTTGCCTCTACTTAGATCCTCAACATGGTCAGTGTTCCCATGTGAAACTGCATGAGCTCTGCTGAGGACAGCACTATTGGTGATCTGGTTTTTCAAGCTCCTACTGGTACCAAGCATTAAGATTGCTTAAAGTATTCTAGGCTTTTTTACCCTGAAGCTCCAGATTCTCCTTAACTCTCCATACACCAGGCATAGAAATCACATAGTTTTATTCATAGAAATAATTCATCCCTGGTATCACTTTTCTGTATCGATACAGATTTTTTTCTCATAATTAAGACCCAAATACCTGACACACATAACTTGAAGGCTTCCTGGCTTATTTTAAGTCATGAGTTCGCAAATTTCAGTCCAACTCGGTGGGGTGTTTGTAGCAAAGCATGGGCAATTTAAATAGCCATGGAAAAGTTCCAGAGAGAAATCAACAGGAAATGCTCAGGGGTAACGTTACCCTAATGATCCAACTCCAGTGACATCTAGGTTCAATTTTCTAAAGTTCCCAGAACCCCTGAAGAAAGGGGACCAAACAGTCAGAACATCAGCTTGTTGGGGACATTTTGGACACAAATCACAACAGCTGGAGCATATGCTTTGTAAGACAGAAATTCTTTTAACATTGAGAAAGTTTGAGAGCTTACAGCATGGCCTATTTTGTTAAAGTATGCCCACTTGAAAAATATGTGCATTGTGCTATTGTAAGACAGGACAGTCCATAATGCCAAACAAGCTATTTGGAGTTACTTTCAAGTCCTATGTTTCCTTTTTGTATTCTATATCCTTTTTTTTGCTTACTTATTGTCTATTATTAACAGAAAAGTATTGAAAACTCCCCACTGTGATTCATACTTGGATATTGTCCTGAAAAATCAAGCAGTCTTCCCTTCACATATTTTGCTTGCATTAATAAGAACACACACACTTAATATTGCTGTGTCCTCTTAATGAACTGAACCGTGTGTATGTGTGTGCCCAAATGTATGTGTTTGTATCATTTTCAATCATTACTATGGTTATACTGTTGAAATCTTTTCTGTAATATTCAATCTGATGTTAGTTCTACCCAATGTACTTTATTTAGCTAAGATGCTAAAAACTTTTATTTCTAAAATTTTTAATTTAAGCTTATCAACATTGTCCTTGTGTCCAGTTCTTCAGATATGAGGTATTGCTATAATAATCATCATAATTATTATTCTAATATCTGTCAGTTCTGGGTGGTTTCATTATTGGTTTATCATATGGGTGATGATTTCTAATTCTTTAAATGACTGGTAACCTTTGATTCGGTGCCAGATACTGTGAATTTTCCCTTAGTGAGTGCTGAATTCTGTGTACCAATAAATATTATTGATTTTTTTATTTGCTGTTGGAATCAGTTCGGTTACTTGGAAACAGTTTGATTCATTTTGTGTCTATCATGCTTTTAAGATTTGTTTGCTGGACTAGAGCAGTTTTTAGTTTAGGACCCTACTCCTGAGACATGACCCTGCAAGGACTCTACCCAGTGTTCCATGAATTATGTGGCATTTTGGTCTGGCTGGTAGGAGTCAGATAGAAGGACTCTTAGGATCAGCACATTGCAATACAAGCAGGATTTACTAGCGTGAAAGTGCCAGAAGCTCAAGGAGTAAACAGTACATGGAGCCAAAAGACCTGAGTAGACAGGATGCAGATTGACAAGAGTCTTGTCTCCATGGAATCAGACAGGATGTGTTTAATTCCATCATGAAGGTGTGGTGACAGGGAATAGGAGATGCTGTCTATTAGGAGAACCCCTTAGACACCTAGCATCTAAGGCTTTAATGGGAGACCAGTCATATCTGCATCCTCAGCTTGCACAAAGCAGATTTCAAGGTTCCCAGAAGGAAAGCAAATGTTCAGCACAAACCATTGTTTTAGTAATCCATCTTTTCATTTTTAAAGAAAGAAATATGAAAACACATGACTTAAAAAAATTGCAGAATGACCCTGAATGCTGACACATTGACTTGCAAGTTTTCTCACCTAACAATGGTAAGTGCTCAATAGGAACCATAGTTCAAATTTTGAACTTCAATCTTTCCCTGTGTACAATGTATGATGAAATATTCCCCGATGACACTGGTACATGCAAGAAGCTGTGAGCATGAAATCAACCTTGTGTCCATGAGGGGAATATCTGATGCCTTTTAATGCACTGTGTTGCCAAGTTATACTGTCTGGTAGGTTGTTGCAATTTGAACGTTTTCATGAACTTTTTGTGTGTCTCCCCATGATGAACCGAGAAACACCTATTTATATTATTATAGGGCTATAAATATTTTTCCTGTATTTGACCATGTAAAATAAACTTTGTGTACCAAATACTTCATGTTTCAACTATTCAACACTGCTGTTGTTAACAACAAAGCAGTTGGCCAGTTGTAGCTGGTATGTCTCAGGGTTTCTATTGTTGTGAAGAGACGCTATGACCACAGCAACTCTTATAAAATATTTAATCTGGGTGGCTTACTTATAGTTCAGAGATTTAGTGCATTATCATTATGGCTGGAAGCAAGGTAGCATGCAAGCAGATGTGGTGATGGTGAAAGAACTGAAAGTTCTTACATCTTGACCTGCAGGCAAACGGAAGTCATCTTAAGACATGAGGTGTGGCCTAAGCATATATGAGACCTCAAGACCTGCCCCCACAGTGACATACTTCCTCCAACAAAGCCACACCTACTCCAACAAGACAACATCACCTAATAATGCCATACACTTTGCGGACTATTTTCTTTCAAACTACCACATGCTGTAAAGTCATTTTTTCCCCCTGAGTTCTCTTGGTGAAGGTTATTCTTGCTTTTCAATGAGTATTGTCACATCATCCTAGATAGATATACAGGTACATGTGCCTCCTTTTCACTCCCCATCAGTCCCTGGAGGGAGCTCAGAATGGATGCTTGCTTCCTTTCAAGAAAATGAGCAAGGATCTAATTCTCATCTATAAGTTGGAGATTTAGGAAACCACAGAGTTTTGTCTGTTCAGCCTTTCTATATCTTGGCTTCCTTAAATTCAGAATAAGAATCACAACAGGACCTGAAACAGGAACAATTATAAGGGTGAAATAATTTTTATTATTATCTGGGATTTCTTCCCTCCCTTTCTACCTTCCTCTTCACCCTTCTCCAAGATTGGCACAGAGTTTTTTTTTCCAATAATATTTCACAGACACTCAGTATTAAAGATAACCATCATATTGTATGGAGTCAACACCTCCAAAGAAAACTGTTGCCCTCAAATGAATTCTTGACCAGCTGTTGGGAAATCTTTCATCTCTCTTGTTGCCCTCAGTGTTGATGGGTGTTGGCTTCTTTGTGTGAGCTGTGAATGTTTAAGATGTTTAAGCCTTACCTTTTCTTCCCATTTTGGAAATCAAACCCAGGGCCTTGCACATACTGGGCAAACACTATGCATTGACCAGTTTCTGCAGCTGGATACCTTTTTTTTTTTAAAGTTTGCACCTAGAAAGAGGATCTGCTGTTTCTGGTTTCTGGAAGATTGGCCTCTAGCTGTCAACATCCTCCTACCTCAAACACAGCAATTTTATTGGAAAATGTTGATAAGGAGAAGAATTAGAAGACTTGTGGAACTCATTTAACTCATCTTAAATTCTATAGAACCTGGGACATATGTTTGCCACAAAGTGATTGATGAATGTTCACTAAAGGGGTAATTCAGCACTTAGACTTGCCTCTTTTATTTATTTCTCAGAAGAAGCCAAAGGTTAAAGATCTATTCATTAGACTGGGACTCATGCATGACTTATTTATTCAACATGAAAGGCAGAAATGGCATATTGGTAGTGTATAGGTTTTCTTTTCCATTTTTCAAATCTTTTATTTTTTGTGTATTTCACATCATGTGTCTCCCAATCTCACCCCTCTCTTTCTCTCCCCAAAATAAAACAAAACAAAATTTAATAGAAGAAAGGGGGGGGAGGAAGAAAGGGAGAATCTTGTCATGGAAGCTACAGTGTGTCACAGAGTCATGCGGTGAACCTCTTTATTCATAGACTTTTTTTACATGCAGGCATTCATCCCAGAGAATCACTAGACTGGTTCACATTGACACCAGGCCATCATGGGAACTCTTCCTGGGCATCCTGTTATTGCCCTATGTCATGGAGATTATCCACTCCTATTTCCACAGGACTGACTCCCCCACCTACTCCAGGAGATCACAGATAGGGTGGATGTTGGAGTAGGTCAACAAATAACCCTGGTTCTGGGTCTGGGTAGTTTCAGGGTTGGTCAGTTCACCAGCTCTCCCTTGTCTTCAGCACCAGGGTGCTCTTCCTGGCTAGTTTACCCCTTGAGATGATGAGCAAGGGGTAGGGTCAGTTCTCTGCCTTTCACATCCTCAGGATTGGTTCTTCCATACTTACCTTTCAGGACCAGCTCTACTATTTTGCCCAAGTGAGGTATAGGGGCCCTTCTCCTGAGTGCTGGAGCTGATGAGGAACAGAGGCAGCTCTCCTGCTCTTATGACTTCAGGGCCAGCTTTTCCACCTATCTTAGGCATCAACGGGTGGTGGGGGGGACATCTTTCTCTGCCCATGCTGCCACATGACAGATGAGTAATGGGGACAGCTCTCCCATGTTTACAACATTGCTGGCTTACTCACTTACATCTCTGTCCACCAGGTCAGCTCTTCCTGCTGTGAGGCACAGGGCCCTGCTCTCCAGAGTGTTGTAGCTTATGGGGCACAGGAGCAGCTCTCCTGACTGTATCACATCAGAGTCCGTTCTCCCACCTGCCTCAGGTATTGATGTGTGGTGAGTGATGGGGAGAACATCTGTCCCCCACCCATGCCACCAGGAGACAGATGAGTAATGAGGAGAGTCTTCACATGCTCACTGCTTTGGCACTGGCTTGCCCACACCTGTGCCAACAGGTTTGGCTTTATTGTGTTGACCAGGTGAGGTGCAGGGCCTGCTTCCCCAAGTGTTGCAGCAGGTAGAGGGCAGGGACCTCTCTCAGCTCTTATCACTTCATCGGACTTTCACTTACACTACACACCTCAAGCTTTCTTAACTCCAAAATTGGGATACTTGTAATGCTTGTCTCATTGGGGGCTGTTTTGAGAGCTAAATAAGTCCATCCACAGCATGTGGTATGAATAGCACAATGCCCCGTACACAGACAGTGCTCAGTTGTACCTGATGTGGGAGTCCCCTCTGTGTGCTGTAATTACCAATAATGAATAAAGAAACTGCTTTGGACCTACAGCAAGGCAGAATTTAGATAGGTGGGGAAAGCTAGGCTGAATGCTGGGAGAAAGGAGGCAGAGTCAGGGAGAAGTCATGGATCCACTGGCTGAGTCAGACATGCTGAAACTTTAGCTGGTAAGCCACAACCACATAGCAATACACAGATTACTAGAAATGAGATAAATTAAGATGTAAGAGTTAGTCAATAAGAAGCTAGAGCTAATGGGCCAGTGATTTAAATAATACAGTTTCTATGTGCTTATTTCGGGGCCAAGCAGCCGGGAACAAATAAGCAGCCTCCCCCAACATGTACCTACTAGTATTTGTCCAGTGGACGTTTCTGACTTGAGTGTCAACATGGAACACGAAGTTGGTTGAGTCCCAGAAACCATGGAGATGAATTCACAATCGCAGGCGGTACAGGTTTGTCGATTTTCTGCGGGAAGCTGTGAAGGAGATGGCAATGAGAAGCACTCTGTGGAAGCTGTGCTACAGCTGTGCCCAGAGCAGTGGGAGGGCACAGAAGGGAATTCTCATTCAGATGTTAAGAGCCCCAAATTAACTAAAGCCATTGACATTTCCCCCTGAATCGCTTACATTTACAGAAATGTTCCATATGGCAGATGAGGACCTACAAATTTTATCCATTTCTTTAAAAAAGCACAATTTAGCCTGACTGAGTAATGTAAGATAAAAGAAACGGCATTTCTATCACTCTGACCTTGGAGCTACCTATCAAGTAGAATTTTCAGGGCTACCAAGGAAAGAACATTTCATGAAACATTTTTCCTCTAAGGGAAACAGTACAAATTCCAGTGTGAACAAATAATTTTTTTTTTTTTGGTAAAAATCAAAGGTAACGGAAACATTAACTGACTGTGGGGACTTGAAGAATGCTTTTTGGGGAAGATTCTATTTGAAATTTATATTGATTGTGTTTGAAATGGATATGGAGGGTTGAGTTGGGACTAGTCACATGGGAAAGGATATTCAAGGGAAGGGAGCAAGCATGCAGAGTCTCAGAATCCTAGAAGATCAAACTGTCTTGAGACATTTTAAATTGCTCAATTTGACTGCAGGCGAGGGATGGAGGAGGAGGTGATGAGCAACGTTTAGACATGGAGACTGGAAGACAGGTCTGTCTTGTGAAGCTGTCAGTGTCATCTAGGAATGATGGAACAGGTAGGAAGAAAGGGAGAGCCTTGAATGCAGTCACAATTTGGAAAGATTGCTCTGGTTGCTATTGGATCAAAACTGAAAAATATGAGGCCCATAACAATAGTCAAGGGAAGGAGAGTGAGCTCCAGAGAAGTGCTGAGGAGAGGAGCATTTGCTGGTTTCGATGCCACCAATCAACAAAATGATCCCCTGTGGTTTTAAGATGCCGTCTGGCACATCTTAACTTACCTGGTGCATTAGAGACCTCGCTTGCAGGACACTGGGGATGTTCCATTAGAGCAGGTAGGAATTTATGTCACACCACGAAAATTAAGAGGCAGTTTGGCTGAGGAAGTGGCTTGTTCAAGGTCATAAAGTAGCCATTGCAGAATGTGAGAATGAGGATGAGAGTGTGGCCATCTGGGTCCCAACCTGATGTTCATTGTCACATGTCCATAGAGTTCTTCCCATGTTCTTCATTCACCAGCATGAAAGACATGAATGGCAAGCCTGAGTGTAGACCACTCAAGCCTCATCAGTGCCCTTCTAGCCCTTCCTCTGCCCCTTGCACCCATCATTTTCCTGATCCATATTCATTACTTTTTGATTCCTAGTCTTCTAAGTCCTCTGGCTTGTTTTTACAGAAACTTAGTAATTACACGCCTAGCAATGTCTCATTACCTCATTCCCCCGACCCTTGATGTGAGAACCTATCTTGAAGGACAAGACAAACAACCTGTGTGTCCCTTCAGTTTTTCTACTTATTCTCTATGTAGCATTGACCTCTCCATAACTATCTACCTTATTAAACATGAAGCTCTATAGTAGTGGTTCTCAACCTGTGGGCCATGACCCCTAGGTCTCCTGCATATCAGATATTTACATTAAGAGTCATAACAATAGCAAAATAATAGTTCTGAGTAGGAACAAAATAATGTTATGGTTGGGGGTCACCACAGCATGAGGAACTGTATTAAAGGGCTACAGAATTAGGAAGGTTGGGCTCCACTGCTCTAGAGGAAATATTTTATAAACAAACTCTTGTATGAACAGCTAAAGTAGATGGCGTATTAGCTACCCATGTCCTGTCGCCTCTGAAGGATTCTGCCCTCCTTCAGGTTCTCCACTCATATTTCAGTTATGTAACTGAAGTTCAGAATGGAGTGATGGAAGATTAGCTCATTATTGTCATATAGCCCTGCCTCAACTCATTCTCTTTCTTTATGCCACTTGGCAGGTTTGTTGGTGATTCCTTGCCTATGAGCACATCAGCTCCTGTGTTCCTTTGTGTTTTGTGACATAGCCTTTGTTGGCTTAGTCTTCAAGTATCAAAAGAGAAGCTTGAGTTTTCTTTTTTTAAATTTTTTTTATTAAAAATTTCCACCTCCTCCCCTCCTCCCATT
>LOEQ01005662.1:45676-61051 GCA_001685075.1 Bramus lutescens
AGTACATACCATATTCATCTTTTTGGATATGGGTTACCTCACTTAGTATAGTGTTTTCTATTTCCATCCATTTGCATTCTGAGTGACAAAAGAACTAATGAAATTGAAAAGTGTTTCCTTCAGTGTGACCCAATTGGTGGAATGTCAAGTTCACTCCTCAGTGTGCTCCGAAGTTCATTTCAGTTCTCCTAAAACATTGAGCATGGTTGACAGCAATGCCAACTAGAGAACCATCTGCTGTCATCCAATGACTTATTAAAGAAATGTATATGCTGTGTGTCAGGGGAGGGGTGGTCACCTACATCAGGCCTTCTTAAGGACCCCAGCAATCACCCCCAGCTGCTGTGGATGTTGGCTACCGACAGTTCTCAGCTGAGTCCCTGTATAGAAAGCATCCTCGGTCTTTCCAGTGAACCCTGCTGTCTGCTCTGAGGACAAAGTCTTCTACATTGTCACCTTCTGTAACAGAGCCCTCTTCACAAAGGCAGCACGGTTCCCATTTCACCTCTGTCTAACCTACTTCCTGTCGCTCTTAGGGGGTTGTGCCATGAAATTCCTGTATATGAATTTTCATTTTATGAACTAATCCTGTTTAGCAACTCTCTACATAATGGATGCCTACCAAACAAGGAAGACCCCTGATTATATCATACATCACCAACACTGGGCAGTGGTGGACGGAGTTGAAGGTTTAAACTTTCCAAATCCCAGTTTGCTCACCAGGCAAATTGAAACAATAATTCCCATTAAAAGGCATGTATAAAGTAATAATATAATGTCTGAAGTACAGAAGGTATTCAATAAATATTGATCATAGTTGTTTTGGCAGGTAATTTGGAAAACAAAAGAGATAGTTTTCTATGATTAATCTATGGCAGGCATTCACAAGTTAGGTCTTCAAAAACTTGTCTACCATAACAGTAACAATAAGTGCACTTTATCCTAGAAAAAAGGGAAGATCAATTTCTTGAGGTGTCTCTACTTATAAAGAAAAGATGGAAGTATTCACAATAACTGAAGGAGATGTGTAATGTTTATTATAGAGATACTTTTGTAGGGAACACATCTAATTTAGTGCTGGATGTTATTTGAACAAATGGCAACTTAAGGTTATAGCCAATAAGACTGCATAGTGCATGAGCTATCAGCATATTAAAGTCAGAAAGATAATGAAAAAGCCAGCTAGAAAGTAGGAACATGAAGTAAATTCAACAGAAAGACCCTCCTTCCATTGTGTAGGAATGTAAAGATTCTTCTTGCTTTTTAGAAAATGAAGATAGCTTTCCTTACATCTAAAAGAATGTTATATAAATCCCTGGAACTTCCATTACAGGGTGATGTACATAAGATGAAACAAAGTTTTTTAAATTTTGACTTCTCTGATCAATCACTTAAAAAAATTAATATCATGACCCTTTTCATTCCATATAAGGCCATCATCAAAAGTAGACGTTGGATTCTATGAGGGACATAACTTTTGCCTCTTAAGTAGGATTCATGGTACTAGGGTACTGTCAGGAGTCATAAAGAGTAATTATCCACCTTATCAACCCATAATCCAAATCAGTTTAAAGACCTTAAGAAGCTTAACTCAGATGTTCCCCTAATTCTTATAGAAATGATCATCCAATGCTAATCACAGACCTGGAGTATCACACTGGGACTTAGACACCAAGACCCCTCACCCACTTGAAGAGAAATCACATGAACCAGCTACCTTCACTTTGTGTCTGTGTGGATATTGACAGCATAATTTGATATCTCAAATTTTTGCATAGATAAATAATAAAATAAAAACACAGTTAATTTATTCAGTATCTTCAAATGTTTTTAAAATATTTTAAGCACATAGGCAAGTGACATAGAGGCTAATTTAATGAAGGCTCTTACCCATCAGAGCTTATTATAGATATCCTTGACATTTTACACATTTATCTTCAGTGAGCTAGGCACTCATATATTGCCAAGTATTTTAAAGCCCCTAGTTTATTTATTTCTTTAAATTCCATTATTCATCCTTTCCTAAGAGGTAATTACTAATTTGGATTTCTAAATAACCAGTAAGTACTTTTATAATTTTAATAATTCATGTTTTCCTGGGTTACCTAACTTAGTATACTGTTTTCTAGATCCATCCATTTGCCTGCAAGTTTCAATATATCATTACTTTTTTCTGCTGTGTAGTACTCCATTATGTAAATGTACCACATTTTCTTTACCCATTCTTCAGTCAAGGGGCATTTAGGTTGTTTCCAGGTTCTGGCTATGACAAATAATGCTGCTATGAACATAGTTGAGCACATGTCCTTGTGATGTGGGATGTCCTTCTGAATATATGTTGTTTTTATTGGTTAATAATAAAGCTGTTTTGCCCAATGGTTTAGCAGAGTAAAACCAGATGTGAAATCTAAAGAGAGAGAGAGAGGGAGGAGAGAGAGAAGTAGTAGTAGGAGGAGGAGGAGGAGTCAAGAAGACCCCATGAAGCTGCCAAAAGAGACTGACACCTGAACCTTACCAGAAGGCCACAGCCTTGTAATACATAGATTAATAGAAATAGGTTCATTTAAGATGTAAATGTTAGTTAATAAGAAGCCTGAGATAATAGGCCAAACATTGTTGTAATTAATACAGTTCCTGTGTGATTATTTGGGCCTGGGCAGCTGGGAAATGAAAGAGCAGTCTCCTCTTACATTCCTGAGGTATGATTGAACATCCTTTAGATGGATATACAAAAGTGGTATTTCTGGGTATTTATGTAGGTTGTTTCCTAATTTTCTGAGAAATCGTACTGATTTCCAAAGCGGCTGTATCAGTTTACACTCCCACCAGCAATGGATGAATGCTCCCTTTACTCTACATCCTCTACAGCATAAGCTGTCATCAGTATGTACTCACTCATAAGTGACTTTTAGACATAAAGTAAAAAAAACACACACACACAAAATAACAGCCTCCAGTTTACAACCCCAGAGAACGTAAACAACAAAGAAGATCCTAAGAGAGACATACATGGATCTAATCTACATGTGAAGTAGGAAAAGACAAGATCTCCTAAGTAAGCTGGGAGCATGGTGATCATGGGAAAGGGTAGAAGAGGAGGGGGAGGAAGAGGAAGTAGAAAAAACATATGGCTCAATAATAAGAAATAATTCATGTTAGTAAATGTCAACATAATGCGCTTAATATAAAATTATATTCCAGCTTTGTTTGTTCTGACTTAATATTAAGATTTAGCTATATTAATATGAATAAATTTGATCTGTTTAGCTGCTGAGCAATATTTCATTATGCAATAGACTGTCATGCATTCATCCATTTTCACATCTTAGCTAAGTTCTAAATTTCCTCTTTTGTAGGGATCTGTTGGGCCATGAAGGAAGGTCTCTCTGTGGTACATGGCTGGGTCCCAGTGTCATAGTCCATTTCAGTTCTGCTTAGATTTCCTAATTTGATCTGACACAAATTTAATGATGTTAACATCCTCTTCAGCACTTTGTAGGAATTCCCAGTTCCCCGCAATATGATTTTCATTTGGCATTATGGATTTTTAAATTATGCCTAACAGAAGAAAAATTTTGATTTCTTGCATAAGTTCTCAATTACCATTTACAGTGGGGCCAATGATATTTGCTACTTCTTTAACATTTTTCTCCCCTCACTTGTCAGTTTATAGGTTATGTATATTTCTTGTTGGGTTGTTTTTCTTATTTAAAAAAAAGAATCTAGGATGATAAAAATTGCCAACCTTTGTGTTAGGTAACAGTAATAGCTGAAATAGAAGAAGCTCAACTATCCCAGTGGGTTGTGGGAAGGATCATACGTTTTCAATCAAGGAAGTGAATAATGAAAAAAGCATTGCCTTTTCAAAAGTATTTCAACACTGGAGGTTCACACTTCACTTCATCTGCATTCTGTTGGCATAAACTAGTCACATGACTCCATACTTGCTGAAGCACCGGAGACATAGTGCCTGGCAGGTCAATTGCATTCCAGTCCTAGCTTCATACTTACTCTTTGAGTGACAACCTGACCTTTGAGCATTAGCTAATGATTATGTCACATTTGCTTATTTATACCAAAATGTTACTCTGCTTCTAAAATTATCTGAGAGTGTCTTCTGATGTGTACATATTTCAACATTTTGGCATTAATATTGACTAATTTTTCCCTTTATAGTGTTATTAGTGGTCCCACTTTTATTTTACAATGCCAATATTATCTTTAGTTCCAAAGTAAACAACTCCATATGATAAGAAAACGGAAAGTCATAAGCTAGTCTATCCTGTGAATATGGATAAAACCTCTTAAGTCAAATTTTAGCCAATGGTTCAGTGAAATATATCTAGAAAGGCAATGAATTTCAGGTGTTAATATTAGCGCCAGCAGGAGATTAAAGAAGAATTATTATTTTTTTTCATGCCAGTCTGAACTACACAGCAAGACTCTGTCTGAAAACAAATACCCAAACCAAATCTAACTCTACCAAACTGTTATAGCTACTAATCTCAGCAGATTTTTAAAATTCTGCTAATTATGCTTTAGATTTGGGTTTATATAGAATAAAACATACTATTGTAGCTTGAAGAAGTCACAACAAAAGAGAACCTGAAAGAGAACAACAATATCCCAATGGTTTATCTAGACAAAGCCAACAAACAAACCAAAGTTTAAGTTTAGGAGACTTCAGTGTGCTGACTTACCAGGACATGGTATGGGAAAGGAGGTGCCCTGTTTTGACACTGTGATTTTTATTCAATGATTGCCTTATTCCACCTGCATAATGATTTTTTGAAAATTTTTTAATTGTTATTTTTACTATTCTTCCAGATGATTTTCCAAATTAAGCTTGCTTGCAATTCAGCAATAAAGTCATTTTACAGAGGGTGGAAAAGACCGCTGAAGGCCTACTGCCATCTATCCCAAGCCAGCACTGATTGATCTTGAGATTCTCAGTGACTAAGATACTGAAGTAGCCAGCAAGGTTCAAAACAACATGGAAAGCACCCATCATTTACATCAAATGTTTCTTTACAAGAGCAGTGTGAAGTGGATTGCAAACATATGGAGCCCTCCATAATCCACTGTGATTTTCTGTATGTCATTTTCATTTTGAGGAGCTGTTATTATTGTGGGACTGCTGAATATTATCCTATTCCCAATAGTTTCAGTGGGATTGGCTTACACCATTTAGCCTGGCCCAGAACCAGGGGCAGCAGAACTATATTTTTCCATGGGTCATCCCTGATCAAGCTGGATCCTTGGGTCTCACAAGCTGTAGGCAGTCTGCAAGTGTGATTTTCCATCACCCACACGTGACTACTGAAATGATCCCAATCTGGGTGAAAAATCTCTTCCTTGAAGTGGAGAAATGCATGATTGGATTGCCCACTCTTAACACAAGCTTAATAATTTCATCTTCACTGCTCTGGTATTTATACCTTCTTTTGTTTGTCTCCTTGGTGAATTGTTGCTCAGGTGTTAAAGACTTTCAGAGGCTTACTAGCACAGCATTTATGTTTGTCGTTCTTTTTTGTAGGAACACCAGCTCAAGCTCAACACACACAAATTTTGCCACATTTGCATTCATGTGACTCACACAGACCCCCACCATCTGCTTTCCTCTCATTCATTCCTTCCTAAGCATGTCACTACATAATAAGCTTGGCATACATGCCAGTCTAACACTATTCAGACACACTAGAGCCTCTACTACCTCAGAGATATCACATCCCACCAAGGGGCTTTGCTATATCACACAGACACCTTGCCAGTTCAATGATCCTTGCTGAATTAACTTCTTTATTAGCTCCGCTGCAATCATGATCTTCTAAGGCCCAGTGAACTTGGCATCAAACATTACCTCTGGCATGACCAATTTCCTCAGCAATACCTGCCCTTCCTTTCTTTCTGGTATTCATGGTGTCTTTGCTTTATGAGCTAAATATTCACAGTGGCTCAAACAACCAGTGAACTGGAAGATGATTTCTCTCATATTGACTCAGATTATAAAATCTTAATTTCAAGGAGTGGTGGATATTTTATGTTACACTCACCTTCCAAGGCATTTGGGCAGATGTGATTCACACTCATGACCTCGTGAAACTCATCAGCCAGACTGTGAAGGGCTCTTTCATTTATGGTTTTAAAATCATTAACAACCAAGCAGTTTAGAGACAGAGTCTGATTATCTTTGTTTTTCTGTACTGGGGTGTAGACACCTGTCTACACTCTGAACTATGGGTTTTCATTTCCATTATGTTGAAGATCATACTAAAGAGTTTCTCCTTCTTCTTCTCCACCCTCAGATGATTTAGTCTGTTACATGTTTGATTACATATAGCATAGCTCACACAACTCCTACGATAGTAGGGAGACAAAAAGTTCCATACCATAGTGAGATTCACCTTGGTGGATCATCTACCCTCAATGGACCAGTTTCAGTTACCTATATTAACATCCAACTACTCCTTTCAGAATTATATTTGATTCTTGATCCTATTGTCTGTTTCAGTTGCCAATTAATTGTCTTGCATGTCTTTTCTAAGAAGAGGAAAGAAGTAGATATTTATAGGGCATCAGTGGAAGATTATAGGAACAATATTAACCAAGTCTACCTCAGTAATGAGAAGCCTTTCTGGTGTTGCTTACAGAAATATAACTGAATGTTTCTTATAGAAACAGGAGTGACTCAGGGGTATATTCCACTACAACTCAGAAAGCATTCGTGAAAGCTAGACCATTGAAAAATCTCAACCCACACTTAAGGTGCTTTCTCTCATATTGTATCATAAACTCAAAATCAATTTAACTAGAAGAGTGGCTTGGATTCTGGAGGAATACATTTTTTCGGGATTTCAAAGATAGTTACTCAAGACTGGATTGACCTACAAAGCTTTTCTCCTCAAATACTTGAGCACCAGACAAGGGTACAGAGGATAGAAGATGGGTCCCATCCTCCTTGTGCCAAGAATGTCTGAAAAGTGCTCCAGAATTTCAAAATCAACAATGGGAACAATGCCTCAGCTATTCTAGAATGTTTGAGTGTGTGTGGATGTGTATGTTACCTTCCCTAAACTAGTCAATAGCTACTAATTGACCTAATCACAGAGCTGTGTTATAGCAATGTTAGAGAGGCCACTTAGGAGCACAGGATTCCAAGGACATGTGGAAAGCTGCAGCTTCCTTTAGTCTGAACATCTGATGGTTATCATTTAGGTGGCTGACCTTAGGTCTTCCTCCTGAATCACAAAGATATAAGTAGATTGCCTTTGAGCAAGTCGGTGGCCAGGAAATAAACAACAAAAGCTATGCATCTCACATACTAATTTACTTAGGAAGCACCCAGATAGCCCAAGTTGTTATGTTACTCGGAGCCCCAAGAAGAGTAAAAGCTGAATTAGTTTTAACTCATGTGAAGTGCAATAATTACTGCTCACATCTTACTGATATGATCAGTCCCATGCTTCATTGTGGAAAATCTTTTCTCTTGATACTTGTTCTAATTTGCCTTTCTGTTGCTGGATAAAAACCACATCCAAAAGAAATTCAGGGTAAGAAATTGTTTATTTAGTTTATTCTTCTGGTTCACAGCCCATTATTAGGGAAGTCAGGGTAAGAACTCAAACAAGTGAAACGGAAATCATGAAGGATGCTTCTCTCTAGCTTGGCGCCTAGCTCTTTCTCTGACTGCTTTTGTAAACTTCCCAGTCCCACCTGCCTAGAGATGGTGTCACCCATAGGAAGTTGGGCTGTTACACATTTACACATCAATCAATGCAATCCCTTCCAGTCTTGGCCACAGACCATTCTGATCAAGATGATTCTTCAGCTGAAGTTCCCTCTTCCCAGGCAACACTAAGTTGTGTCAAGTTGACAACAACAACAACAACAACAAAGAGCAGGACAATGCTTCTTACTGTGAAAGGGTCCTAAGCCTGAGGCTCAAGTCTGGAGGACTCAATCCCAAAGAAAGCAAACAGAAATAATGCTGAGATGCGTGATAGGCATATAATCAATGTACCCTAACCTTGACTTCAGCAATACTGTTGTGACCCCCCAAAGATTATATAAGGAAACATAGTTACTAGGGAACACCATCAAGGGGTGTTGGTTCATCTGTGGTCTGGTTCATAATAGCTCAGTTCTGCTCACACAGACTTCTACCAAGGAAATTGAAACTGGGGAGATAACACTCTCCATTATTTCACTGGATGCTTAACTATCTGACCTGTAACCCTGGGGAGGTAAACAATTTGGTTGCCTGAAAATGACAGCCTCATCAAGGGACCATCTGCCTGAAAGTCTCCTTTGTTCCTTAAGGTTTAAGCTAGGGCTGAAGGCTGATTTGTAGCTCTCGGGGTCTATGATAGAATGTTGAGAAAACTGGCATTTGACATTTTGTTTAAAACACCTCAGAGTTTTAAGTTACACTCACCATTTTTTTTCCTTCAGCCTTAGAGGGTGAGGATTAACAACAGCAAATGACTAACATGCCTGTGTGCGTGGAGGAGAAGAAACAACCCAAAGCTTTAACATAATTGTGGAGACAGATACGAAATAAAGGCTCTGATGGCAACTTTTAATCCTGCTTTGTGTTAGCTGTCAGGTCTCTTCAGGCTCAGGGGAAGAGAGAGTCCTAGCATTTTAACTAAAGGAGCTATACATAATACCACTGTGCTTATCTGGCTCCTACTAGGTGAACTCCTAAGAGGAAACTTATTCAGAATATGAAGTGTTATTATTTTGAAGTTTCCCTGGACTGGAATTTACCAATTAAGGAAGACTGTGGCCAATGAGCTGTAGGAATCTCCTGTCTCTGCATCCCTGGGCTAGGACACATGAGCCACAGCACCAGATATTTTTATGTGACTTCTGGGGACCAGCCTCAAGTTCTTGTGCTTGCAAAGCAAGCATTTTGTTGAATGAACCACCACCTCCTTCAACATGAATATATTTGTCAACTGAG
Source organism: Bramus lutescens (assembly GCA_001685075.1). NCBI lineage: Eukaryota > Metazoa > Chordata > Mammalia > Rodentia > Cricetidae > Bramus > Bramus lutescens. The sequence goes on from LOEQ01005662.1 coordinate 54,642, forward strand.
AAAGGTCATGAGTTGGTTGGAAAGGCAAGGAGTCCTGAAGGAGAATAATACATCTCTTTTGACCTGTGACTTTCTGGCATGTGCGGACACACACTCCTCCTGTTGTAGCATCTTTGCCTCCCAAGTGCTGGGATTAAAGATGTGTGCCACCACCACCTGGCTATCAGAGCATCATCCTGAGCACAGAAGACTGGTCCTTCCTGTAGCTCCCATTTTTATATTGGGCTGTAGCTCCCATTATTATATTGGGTTTTCAGCCTCCAGATCTTTGGGAAAGCAATCTCTTCTTTAAAGATTACACACTCTGTAATACTTTATTGTATTATCCTAAAACACACTAGAAACATTTTTTTCTATCAAATCGTGACTCTGTCCTTGAAAGCACAGGCCATGTCTAATTAACTTTTCCATTTTCTGAACAGACACAGAAAATACAGGAAGTAATTTGTTACCGATGATAGTGATTGAATACTATAACTAGCAAAATTTTCCAATTTTCTTGTCACCTCTCCTGCGGTCAGTTACATCCTTGGGATGTGAACATCTGACAGCCACCTTTCCACCCACCTGCCTTCCTTCAGGAAAGAGTCGATTGGCCAATATTGCTTCTTATTCTTCACATGTAATTTCCTTTAACATGTTTCTTTTGGTTTCATCTCTGGGCATTCTTTTTAGCTAAGGAAACAATCCTGTGAAATAAAAAGAATGTTCTTGAGTAGGACATTATGACATAATCAAATGAATCTTCCCATGTCACCACTCAGTCTATGTTCATACGCTGCTTCCTCCCATTATTTAAAAAAGTTTTGTAGGTTATCTGATTCCAGGTATAAGACCAAGATTGTAGCATCAAATCAAGTAGAAGCCCCTGTTCTCATCGAAAAATATTATTCTAAACAATAAACAGAGGAATAGCAAGTTCATGGTCTAACTGAAATGTGTTATAAAGCAAAATATAGCAAAGAAAAGAAGTTTGAGCACTCTACATGGATAACTTGCTACTTAATTTCATATAGTGAATGAAGGCCTTACTAGTTAAAATGATATTTAAGTAGAAACATGGTTAACTGAAGAAAGGAAACAGCTTAAGCTCATGGAAAAGGAACACTCAAAAAGATGGAAAGGGAAGCAGCTCTGGGCTCAGTTTGCTTGAGGAGCTCCATGAGGATTAATATGAGAAGGAAAGAGAGAGGAGAGATGAATGGAGCCATAGAGAAAGCAAGAGTAGCCTTGGCCATGGCTATTAGGTGTTGATTTAAGGGCATAGAAGTCATTTGGATATTATTTGTCAAGTGATTAACTTATTCTACTTTTATATTCTATGTTATATTGCTCTAATAGACAATGGACAGATATGCTGATAGCTTAGACCATGGTGGTACTTCCACTAGTGAAACATGTTCTGATCCCATGCTTTTTGAGGGCACATCAAATAGAATTTTCCAATAGACTAGAGCTGAAATAAGAAAATAAAAAAGAAGCCATCAATACTTGTTCAAGGTTATTGCCCAGAGTATCAAACTGTCATCTACTGAGATAAGGAAGATGGGGAGAAACATACTTAAAAGCTGGAGATAGGGATGTCTGAGTGGTAGATGTATCAGTGGTCAGGGTCATTGTTGACTAAGTAGCAGGCAATTTAGTGTTTGGTACAGAAATGCATATTATTTTGGAAATTTGGATTTTTATTATTGCTAGAAAGTTGGTATGACTTAAATACATAAGGCTGCAGGGTATCAGTGGAAGAAATTTGAAAATAAAGTAAAAAAGAATCAATGCACAGGCCCTAGAATTTCGATACAGAGTTTGTGAGGAGCAGGAAAGAACCAGGAAAGGATGCTCCAGGCTTATGGCCAACAAAGGCAGAGGAGAGCCAACAGAATCTGGCCGTGAGAGATCAAGGGACATAGATATTTTTGTGAAAGAGTAAATATGATGAGGACCAGTAGGAATTAGCCTTTGGAGCTGACAACACAGAGGCCACCAGAGACCTTGACAAGAGAAGTTCTGATAAAAATGTGGAACATGAGTCTGGTTGGATGGTGTTTGAGAATGGGTGGGAGCTATCACAGTGAAAATAATGTATGGAGGTTAGCTGAAAGTGGAGAAAAGAAATAGAAGGCAGATAGAGACTGTGTTGGCTTCGGTAAGTTTGTTTTCTTCGTGTTAAGATTATCATAGTGAAATTATGTCTACCATCATAGCCTCTTATCAATATAACATACACATGGCTTCATTTATTAAAATAAATGACACTTCACTTTGTTTGTTGATTTTCAGATCTTTGGAGTCATCTGGTATCAGATCTGTTAGGAAATGCTAAGATTTTCTCAGACGTTATAATTGATATATCTTAAATTTTGTTTGCAGTTATAGGAGTGGCGGGCTGGCCTGCTTTTTTGTCTGTGTTCTGTCAATCTTGTATTTTAATAAAATTCTGATTGGCCAGGCAGGAAGTATAGGTGGGTCAACCAGACAGGAAGTAAAAATGATGCAATGAGAACAGGAGAATACTGGAAAGGAGGAAGGTCATTCCGCCCAGTCCAGCCCAGACCATCGAAGAGGCAACATGTAACCTGCCCGGCTGAGAAAGGTACCTAGATGTGTGGCTAGCATAGATAAGAATAATGGGTTAATATAAGCTACAAGATCTAATAAGAAGACTGAGCTAATGGGCCAATCAGTTTTATAGCCTAATGTAGAATCTCCATGTGATTTTCTTTGGGGCTTTCTGGCTGTGGGGTATCGGGCAGGACAGAAACCCCAACAAGCAGGCCCTTCATGTTACATTTGTTGAACCATTTGAAGTAGCTAAAAGACACATTATAGGGAAAATTTTCAACTTTTTAAAAAGCTCTTTAATAGACATGTCCTTATTTTAGAGTAATATGACTCTGTAAGTATAACTTCAGTCTTTGCCTCAAGGTTATTAATGAGATCTGATTTAATACTAGATACCACATGGTTAAGTACAGGGTGGTGGGCAGATTCTGGAAAATTTGAACTATATATTTGGTTAGAACATAGAGAGAAGATGGAGAAAGATGCTCAGAAGATTGCTCAAATAACAGCTAATTTGACTCAGAGATAAAAGATATACCAGGCAAACCAAGGAGCTGAAACCAAGATGACCAGGTAGATGGGTTATAATATGTGATAAAAGAGTTCAAGCATCTTGAAGACAAACTCAGGACTAAGACAAAAAACAAAGGCTTCAGATGTAAAATCATAGCTACTCATACAGGAAGTGTCATGGAGCAGTGTGTTTGGGAGTGACATAGCCTTTACCATCATGAAGTTGAAATTTTGGGATGGCTTCCAGAACATGCTGACATGCAGTGTGACACTATGTCTTTCTGGAGAAGACAATAAAGCTGTTAACATTTTTTCCATAGAAGGATAAGAGAGGGTCATTAGACCTTCCGAACATAACCACCAAGACCCCAGTATTTACTCCATATTGGCCCCAAAGTTACATACAGTCTTGGGGGTGTGTTGGATCTCTGAAAAGGTAAGGGTTTGATAGAGGGTGAAAGCTTCAGAGGTTCTCCTTTCATGAATTACCACCAATGCTGGAGTAAGACTTTGGGTAACACAGCTTATGTTGAGTCAGCCATGCTTCTATAAGTAAACCCCTAAATTAATTGATTCACCATATTTGGCTAAGATTAAACCTTTTCTCTATTCTTATCTTGAATGACGAGGTATATTTCTGGCCTCCAAAGAAAAAGTAGTGCATCAGGCAGGTTTTCTCATATTTGCTTGGACTCGGCTTTCTGTTTCAGCGACTGTATCTCAAATGCATATTATCCTCCTATGTTTAGCCCTAAGTAAGCATTTGCTCAGATAATAGTTACCCACATTGCTTCAAGGATGATAGTATTTACAGAGAAGAAACCGAATGTACAGAGATGTTTTTTACCCAAGCTACATACCTCCTCTATTATACGTTTTTTTCTAATATAAAAGATAGCCTCATAGTTTCCTAGTTTGTTGTTTGTAGTTGTACATACTAAACAAAAGGCTCACAACTAGTAGGAGTCTGGAAGGTGAGTGTGGTCATGATTGTAGTCAGTCTTAAGAACAGCAAGAGCAGAAATATAGTGCAAATGAAAGACTGTTGAAAAGGTTATAAGAGAGAGAATATTTATCCCAATTGTCATTCTTTATTGTCTTAAGTAATATTGGCTGTTGATGAAGTTTCTGTCCTGTCTGGTCCCTCAGTCATTCAGTCCCCCCAAAAAAACACACAGAGGTTTATATTAATTATAAACTGGCCTATTACCTCAGTCTTATTGTTAAATAGCTCTTACAATTTAAATTAACCCATAATTCTTGTCTATGTTTAGCTACATGGGTTGGTACCTTTTATCAGTGAGGCATTACCATCTTGCTTCCTCTGCATCTTGCTTCCTCTGTGTCTGGCTAGGGACTACATCTCTGCCTTTTTTTCTTTTCAGAATTATCTTAGTCTAGTTTCCCCACCTATACTTCTTGCCTGGCTACTGGCAATCAGCATTTTATTAAACCAATATGAGTAACAAATGTTTACAGTGTACAAAACATTATCCTATAACAACTGTCTGCCTCAACTTACTTTGCTTCTCAGTGTTGGCTGAATATGTTTCTTATTTCACTGCCTCCAGGAAAGGCAGATAGCACAAGCATATACCTGAAGGTGTGCCAACTGGGTGCTGAGAGTCCACCTTCCCATCTGGTGCTAGGAAGCTAGTGGTCATGAAGAAAATGAAAGAAGGGCCAGTAACAAAGTTATTTGTTGACAAAAATCTAGCAATCATGACAAGACAAGATCTGGGAAGACTGCCAAAACCAAAACCATGCAAGAATCTTTGGTATTTATATTGATGCATTTCTATAATTTTGTTTTCAAACTTATAAATACAACTACTGGTTTTCTGATACATGGACACAGGATCTACAATGCAGTGCTTTCTAGTTCTTGTCATTCTTTATGTTTCTCGCCTCAACTACATCCATAACACTTGATCATTGTCATCAAAATATTATTATATACAAGTTGTGAGCTTATTGGAAGCACATATACACTGTGTACTTATCAAGAATATCAGCAAGGGTATTGTTTGTCTATTACAATGAATGATAATAATGGGAAAAAAGGCTTATCATGAAGTAGTGAGGAAGTATGTCTTAATTTTAAAATGAAAGTCAGACAATGTGTTATGATGGGGATGAGGTTATGCTTTTGTTTCCATGGGAAGCAAAAGGCTGTGGATTCCTTTCAGATTAATAGATATCAGGTTTGCCTGGGGGAAACCTGAGTCTCTTGACTACAGACACGGGAGAGGAAGCCAAAAAAGATTATGGGACAGGTGAAATGTAAGCTGATCCCTTGACGTGGGAACAACTCTGAGATGAGGTGAGACAGGATATATCTTATTGACTGCACAGTCCTCATGACATACTATTAAATATCATTCTTTTACATGGCATGGATAGAGATTTATATTACAGTTTGATTACAGAGTCCAAATGGACTTATCAGGTAGATAGATGCCTTTTACCTGCTCAAACATAGAACAAATATCATCTTTAACTGACTTGCATACACTGCACATTCCATACCTGTGTTAGTGCAACCTTTGAAAGTTTATGTGTTTTTAGAGCAAGGAAGGGGACCAGATACCAAGGAAAATTGATGGCATGGTGATCTAGCCACTCAGAATTCCTCTGTTGCAGTTTCTTCAGAATTCTGCTTCCAGAATGCTTCAAGACTTCACATTCCCAATAAGTGGGGTGGACAACTTTTGATCATTCAGTGTGTTATAGATGTTTGTGATTGTTTAGAGGAGTGGTTACAACTTCTTACCGGTCATGGTCAGGAAAAAGGAAAATGGGAGATATAGTACAGAAGTGATGGTATAAGAGCGTGGATTGTTCAGTCTACTTTTAAACAAGGACTAGTCACAAAGATTTTTACATTGGTATGAATTATTTCATATTGACAAAAATTTCAGGTTATTTATATATATTATATATATGTAAATATATAAAATAGAAACATATATATGTTTCTATTTTGTTTAAGGCATTGTAACTATTTAGTTCATTTTAAAAGGTTATATAATATTTTAGTCTTTAAAATGCTACTTAGCATAAAAAAACAGGTTAATAGTCATCTATAACCACCAAATTTATAGTTAGGTATGTTTTCGAGGTCATACAGAGATATATTTTAGATAGATAGGTACTCTTCAACCATTTCAAATTACAGAATAACTTTGGGTGACTGTCCAGGCAGCGAGATGTCTCTGTCATTTCTAGAGTTTTGGAAGTTGCTTACTTCTCGTTTACTTAGGTAGTAGTATATCCTTCTGGAGTCTTTGATGGAGTTGAAGAATTTATAGTTATAGTTTTCCTTAGTTATGATA
>LOEQ01005662.1:61167-76813 GCA_001685075.1 Bramus lutescens
TAATGGAGATGGGTTAAACTAATATGTGAGAGTTAGCCAATAAGAGGCTAGAGACAATGGGCCAGGCAGTGTTTAAATGAATACAGTTTCTATGTGGTTATTTTGGGTGTAAGCTAGCCGGGCAGGACTAAAAGCAGGCCCTCTCGTACAACAGAACAGGAGTCAGAAAAATTGTAAGTGCCCAAAAGGATGGATGATAGCAAAGAAATAGTGTTCTCCAGACACAGAGTACTGATAAACACATGAACTCACAGAGACTATGGAAACATGCATGAACCTAAACTGGTGCAATCCACATGGAGTTCCAGAACTGAGATGGGGAAACAGATACAAGTTCCAATCCCCAGTCAAGAAGCTATCTGCACTTAACAACCACTTGCAAAAGAAAAATTGGTTTCTCTAAGGGAGTATCATTGGGTATACAAACCACATTGAATGGTAGGTGCCACACCCAGCAGTAGATGGCCAACCCAACATGAACTCAGAAGAATTTCTGAATTTTTTTCATATTTTGTTTAGGCTTTTTTCCCCCTTAATTGATATATTGCTTGTATAATATGGTTTCCAATTTTGAGCTTGTATGTTTTTGTTGGGGGGAGTTGTTTGTTTATTTGTGTGTATGTATGTCTTTATTGTATTCTTTCTTCTGTTTGTCTGTTCATTTAATTTTATTCTTGTTTGTGTTTTTTTAATCTTCATGACTATTTCATAGAAAAAAGGGAAAGAAAGTAAGAAAGTGCTGAGTTTGAAGGGTGTCAAGGTGGGGAGAATCTAGGGGAAGAGAAGAGGGAAATGGAATCAGACAATATTGCATGAAAACAACAGTATTTTCATTAAAATAAAATTAAATAAAATAAAAAGCGATTGTTCTTACCATATATAAAAACATTTGTAGCTGTGGTAACTTTTAAAAGTTTGTTTAGGTAAAGGGATGTCTAGATGCTGGATTGATTAAACTTTGTTAACTGGATGTTAGCTGGAGGTGATCTGTCATTGTGGTGTGGGCCTTGATGTTAGTAGCCCACCCTCACTTGCTGATGTCCTTTCAGTGATTAGTGAGTCTCAGGCTTCTGGCAAACACAGCCAAGAGCATCTACCATGCTTCTTCATAATGACAGATGGTACCCTCAATCTGTGAGTCATTGTGTGTGTGTGTGTGTGCGTGTAGTATTTAAAAAAGAAAACAAAATATATTTTTTTCATTTTACATGCTAATCCCAATTCCCACTCTCTCCCCTCCTCCCATCCCCTTCACCTTCCCCCTTCAGCCCCCATCCATTACTTGGAGAGGGTGAGGCACATTGCTTTGGGGAAGGTCCAAGGCCCTCCCTACTATATTTAGGCTGAGCAAGGTATTCATCCCAAGAGAATAAGTTCCCCAAAAGCAAATGCAAGCAGAAAGGATAAATCCTGGTGCCACTGCCAGTGGCCCTGTAGTCTTACCTAGCTATACAATTGTCGCCCAAATTCAGAGAGACTAGTTTGGTCTCTTCCTTCCCTGTCTGGCTGGAATTGGTGAGCTCCCAATCGCTCGGGTAAACTGTTTCATTGGGTGTGCCCATTATGGTCTTTACCTCTTTGCTCATATTCTCACTCTTTCCACTCTTCTTCTGGACACTGGAAGCTTAGCCCAGTGCTCTGTTGCAGGTCTCTGCCTCTCTTTCCGTCAGTTGCTGGATAAAGTCTCTATGGTGACATTTAAGATATTCGTCAATCTGAATATAGGACAAGGCCAATTCGGGCCTCCTCTCCTCTATTGTTTAGGGTCTTAACTGGGGTCATCCTCATGGATTCCTGGGAATTTTTTTAGTGCAAGGTTTCTTGCTAGCCCCATAATGGTTCTCTTAATCAAGATATCTCTTTCCTTGCTCTCATCTCTGTCTTTCCTCCATCTCAACAATCCTGTTCCCTCAAGTTTCCCTCCACTTCCCCTCCCCTTCTCACCTCTTCTTCCCCTTATGCCTTCACTTCCCCCACACATCCCTATACTCACAATTTTGTCAGGTGATTTTGACTATTTTCCATTTCCAAGTGGATCTATATATTTTTTCTTAGGGTTGATTTTGTTACTTAGCTTCTCTAGGGTCATGGAATATAGACTCATTATCCTCTGATTTGCAGTTAGTATCCACTTATGAGTGAGTACACACCACATTCATTTTTCTGGGTCTTGGTTACCTCAATCAGGATGTTTTTTTTTCCAGTTCCATCCACTTGCATGCAAATTTCAAGATGTAGCCGGGTGATGGCACACATCTTTAATCCCTGCACTTGGGAGGGAGAAGCAGGTGAATCTCTGTGAGTTTGGGACCTGCCTGGTCTATAAAAGCTAGGTTCAAGACAGGCTCCAAAGCTACAGTGAAACCCAGTCTCGAAAAAAAAGCAAATTTTAAGATGTCATTGAAATTAGATATTAAAATATCAAATAATCCAATTAAAAATGGGGTACAGACCTAAACAGAGAATTCTCAACAGAAGAATTTCAAATGGCCATATGACACTTAAGGGATTGTTCAACATCTTTAGCCATCATGGAAATGCAAATCAAACTGAATCTGAGATATCATCTTATACCAGTCAAAATGACTAAGATCAAAAATATCAATGATAACTTATACTGGAGAGGATGTAGAGTAAGGGGAACACACCTCCAATGCTGGTGAGAATGCAAACTTGTACAACCACTCTGGAAATCATTATGGTGGTTTCTCAGAATATTGGGAATCATCCTATCTCAGAACCCAGCAACATCACTCTTGGGCATATACCCAAAGGATGCTCAATCATACTACAAAGAAATTTGTTCAATTATGTTCATAACAGCATTATTTGTAATAGCCAGAATCTGGAAACAACTTAGATTCCCCTCAACTGAAGAGTGGATAAAGAAAATGTGGTACATTTGCAGAATGGATTACTACTCAATGGTAAAAAACAATGACATCTTGAAATTTGCATGCAAATGGATAGAACTAGAAAAAAGCATCCTGAGTAAGATAAGCCAGATCCAGAAAGATGAACATGGTATGCACTCACTCATAAGTGGATACTAGCTGCAAATCAGAGGATAATGAGCCTATAGTCCATGGCACTAGAGAAGCTAAGTAACAAGGTGAACTCTAAGAAAAACATATATAGATCCGCCTAGAGAGGATACATAGACAAGATCATCTGACAAAATTGGGAGCATGGAGGTGGGGGAGAGAAGGGAGAGCAGAAGGGGAAGAGGAGGGGAGAATGGGAGGACAGTTGAGATGGAGAAAGGACAGAGATGAGAGCACGGAAAGAGATATCTTGATTGAGGGAGCCATTATGGGGCTAGCAAGAAATCTGTGAGTTGTAATAAGCCTTCTTCCCTTAGGTTGCTTTTGTCAAGTCACAGTGATGAGGGAAGTAACATATATTAAAAACTGATCCCAGAAGTTTGCTTCTGTGATAAATGTGATTGAGAGCTAGCTAAGTTTCTGGAACTAGTTTATGGAAAATATTTGAAGGAGTTTGCAACCCTAGAGGAGTGTAAGCAAACCATAATGTTGCCATTCTGGCTGAATGGATACAGATATGAAACCAGAATACAGCTGGGAAAACATACAGAAAAGTCTGTGTCATGAGACTTCAGAAGTGAACAATGGCTTATTGGAAATGGACTAGAGGCCAAGTATGTGATATTCTGGTGAAGAACCTGGGTTCTATATATTTGAATGTGGCTTGATTCAAAAGTAGTCTGGATTATTTGGTGGAAGAAATTTCAAGTATCCCTACTCAGATTTGCAGTGAGAAAGTCAGCAGAAGACGAAAAATGTTCAGTTCTAGCAAGGAAAGGAGACGGAAGGAGTTTAAAGTAGTTGACAAGGTGGGTGCATCTATAATTGTTAGCTAGACTAACACTTTTAAAAACAAATCCTTCGCTTGCCCTGTAATGATAACAGAAAACCCACATAGTAGATTTGGACAAGCACAGTATACCTAGAGCACCTCATTCGAAGTGGCAGAGCAGGGTCATATCATGACCACTAACCCTTTGCAGGGGTACAGCATGAAATTTTGTGAACGAAAGCACCTAACATGGTAGAGCTGCTGTACACCCTACTAGAAAACAGCCATCTGAGAAAGTATTTTCCCAGCTTCACCTCTGAAGATGCAAAAGGGCTTCCAGGGCTGTGGTTCAAGAAGGCCAGCTGCTTGTATAACTTGTTGTCATGCATCATAGCAGACTTGCGATTTTCAGGGTTTGAGAACATCATGGAGGCTTGCGGTAAGGTTCCAGAAACCCCATAAAGTTAGGCAGTGTGTAAAAGTTATATACCTTACATGGAACTCCTGATAGAGTGTGTAATGCAATAAAGGCAAGACCTGGGTAACTCTGGAGACCTCAAGATACTAGAAATGTCACAAACGAGAGAGAGCCACTGACTCAGTGGAGCCAGCCCAAAAGAGAGGTCAGAATTATAGCAGAAGACAGAACTGTAAGGATTCGGGGATGGCTGAAGGAAGACTCCAGACTCAAATAGTCTGCAAGCACAAATTCTATTTACTCTGAAGAAATATCAAGCATGCTAGGGTCAATCAGCCACACAAAGTGGCTCTGAAAACCTGGAACAAAAGCACACAAGCTCTTTTAAAGGGGGTTTGGGGAATTCTATTGGGCAGTTGGGGGGTATTACATGAGGTGCATATTAGATTGGACAGGGTTGGCAGTAAGACTAGCTTTAGTCATATATGGTTAATAACAGCTGTAACTCTAAGGCCTTTTGCCTTATAGGGTTAGGTTCTAAAACTAGGTGACTGGTCAAACTTGATTGGAGGAATTTCCTGATTTGAGGCTTAAAGGGTCATCACCCAAATGGAGTGGTTCATATCTAAGGTGGAGTCATATTTCAGTCCTTTTCATAACTAGGAAAGTGGGGTTACCCTAGACTTACGGTACTGAAGTGAGAGTATCTTAAGTTCCAGATGGAAGACATGGAGCTGCTTATGCCAACCAATGTGGCCACTGTTTAGATTAAGGAAATTGTGAGAACCTCTCTGCAAGGCCACTGGCTCTCTACAATGGGTTCTTAATTATGTCTTCTAAGCCATTTCTCCTTAAATTTTCTAAGTTTGTTTCTTTGCTATGCACATTTAGAGGATCCAAGGACCTCTTTCTATTCTCTCTCTCTCTCTCTCTCTCTCTCTCTCTTACCTAGAAGATATAATTACTTAAACTAATTTGTGGGTTTCTTATTCATCAGTACATAGTAGATCTCCTTAAAAAGAAATCAGACTCCTTTCTTTCCAAGACAGACCCTTCTGTGTCTTGGGAATCTGGGAAGTTTGCTGAGAAATACTGCCCTTAAGTCCTAAAATTCCTTTTGCTGAAAGGATCTATGGTTCTTAAGCCTAGGCCTTTAGATTCTCATGAGTCCTAAATAGTCACACGTGGAAAACTCTGAAGCTTTAACAAAGAATCTTAAAACAGTGCTAAGACCTGACACCATGTGGTCCTAGGAGAGCCCCAGATTTGGTCACTGCTCCAAAGCTATTTCTGACTAAACTTTTTTTCTGAGTGCAAAATATTTACTTCTGAGGTTAGGAAGTTCTATATTCCTTTATATGTTCTCACATTTATGTTGAAAATGAGCTGTTTGATGATGTTTGTAGGCTAAGCTGGGCTCTTCTTTTATCCTGTTTACCTAAAGAGGAAATTGCTGTCTATCAGAAACTTACCTGGAAGTATCCTTAGTGAGAACCACAGGTTCATAAATATCATTATCTATATTCTATATTCTTCAAGTAACAGTTTTGCTGTAGTTTTTAACTTCTATATATTACAAGTGATCATTTCCTCAGCATCTCCCTTGCCTGTCTCGACTTCAGCTCCCAGATGCCCTTCGGCTCCCAGATGCCCCCACCCCAAAGCTGATGCTACAGCTGATTATTTGGTTGTGGCATCATTCCAGTTCCACAGAAAACTCTGTTCCAGACATATTGCAGGTATTCGAGGGAGAGACATGGGAGTTGCCAACCTTTTAAAGACGAGAGCAAGAAACTACACAGTACCACCCTGATAAAACCTGCTCAGACTCCAGGAGAAAGGTGGAGGCCCAGCCAAGTAATTTCATCTACTGTAGAAGAGGGGCAGGTGTGAAAGTCAGATTCAAGGCAACAAACTGAATTGAGACAGAGAAGTTATGAATTCCACTGCCCCTAGATTATAACTCAACAGAGAAGCATCCATGTGGCAAGGGCTGGGTTCAACCCAACCCAGTACAACATGAAAAATGCCATTTGGATGTAATACTGAATCCAAGATAGAGATCTAATCTTGAAGCGTAAATCTAGAATCCATGAGAATGAATACCTGCTACCCATGGAATACATGGAACATAGGGAGGGGAAGATAACTCAATCTGCAAAATGTTCACCAAGTGGCATGAGGACCTGAGCTGATCCAAGAATTTAAACATTTAAGTAAAAGCTTTGGCATTGGTGCTCCCGACTCCCTGTAATTCAGCTCTGAGAGGGGGGTCACAAGAGGGTCCTTGGAACTTACTGGTAGTCAGTTTGTACTAATTGGTGAGTTCCAGGCCAATGAAGAGACCTTGTCTCAAAGAATGTGGAAGCTTTCCTAAGGATGACACCAGGGCGCGCGCACACACACACATACACAGTGGCGGGAAAAGAGGCAGAGGATAAAATCAGACTCAAGAGCAGTGCCTGAAAGTTTCCAGCTCTGGAGTCCAGGAGAGCAGCGGTGGTAGCCAAGGCCCTGGAGGTGCCTGGCAAGCTGGGCAGAGCACTGGAAGTCAAAGAGGAGAAACAAAGAAAGAAACACTGGTCAAATGACGTGCAGACTCTTCCTCTCAGGCATCCTGCTAGCTCACCCGCAAGGATCATGGAGCAGAATAATAAAGAAAAACAACATACTTTCCTACTCGATTAAGATTCCTGGCAGGGTTTTTAGACGCCTGTGAAATTTGGTTTTGTAAAATGAGAAAATGTTTAGATACAGTGGATTTATACACAGCTATATAACCAAAATCTCCAAGCCACGGCAGTTATCAGCAGAGCCAAATCTATTCCCAATAAGGACAGAGTGCAGGAGACAGGGAAGGGGCTCAGTGCCACCCTCCCCTCACCAAGTACACCTGAAAAATCCCACACACACAGCTGATGTTTTGCTATTGCTTTCTTCCTTCATTCACTTTTAAAAAGGGCAGTCTTCAGCAAAAATGAGCAACCAAACCATGCAAGATCTTTCACCACCTACAAATTAAATAGAAAAGCTGTTGAAAAATAGAAGCTTCCTTTTTAAACTGTGTACTTGAAGCTGGGTTTGGGAAATGATGGCCACCTGGTTAGTAGTTCTGGGCAAATTCTAGCTGGCTTGCATTGCCTCAAAACAAATGCTGCAGTTCGCTTGCAACACTCTTCCATCCTAGACTCTCTCATTTCCCCTCGCTCTAACTCCTTTTTCCTCTGGCTGTGAGGATTTCACCTCACCTCTTTCTTGGCCTCTTCATTCCTCAGTGGGCACAAAACATTGAACTTAAATAAAAATGCCTGGAGACCTTTTCTTCTGGGATCTGTAGAACTCTGTACGTATGACTGTTTTCCTAGGTTAGGAAATCTTTATTCATGACTCATAGTGTCTCCAGCCATGATGGGTGGATGACTGGCAGGTAAATGAATAAGGTGGTGGATTTTATCTCTTTTTCTGGAGATAAGGTCTAAAACACTGTTGTAGGAGAATCCCCAAACACCTAAAGTTCTGAAAGCAAGGCAGTCAAAACTCTCAATGTTGGATGTAGAAAACCTGACTACGGCTTTGCTAGTGTACTCATCAGGGCCCCAAATACCTAAAGTTCTGAAAGCAAGTCAGTCAAAACTCTCAATGTTGGATGTAGAAAACCTGACTACGGCTTTGCTAGTGTACTCATCAGGGCCCAGGGTCACCTCCTTCAAGTTGATTATCTTTGAAATGTCCCACAGAGGATCATAAAAAGCTGCCAGCAATTAAGTATAAAAATGCAGGGAAATAGACTAAAGGGAAAATTCCCTACAAGACATGAAATGGAGGGATTCCAGGAAGGGGCTGGAAACTGTGCAAACATTTCCAGAGGACTGATCTGAAGTTTGGAAAAGTCTCCTGCCCAGAGTTTATGCAAATCCCAGTTCTGAGTGTTTTTCAACTCTTCTCTATCAGTTGCAATATATAATGGAAACAGCTAATTACTTAGAACTCTGCAGCTGCATGCAACCTTCAGATTAATGTCAGGGTTCAGAGAGAAGCAGATGTGTAAAGCAGAAGGAAGCCCGGTCTGAACCTTGGAGCATTAGAAAATATTTGGGATGATGAAAGAGTCTTATTCAATAATGATTTTCCATCTCTTGACAACAGCGATGGGATTAATATATATGAGTCTGTCAGCTACATCAATGCCTTTCTCTGTGGTGCTTTTTTCCATTTGCGGTGCCACAGGCAGGAATTTGTAGCATTTTTAGAGCTCTTGTGAACTTTGTAAATCCCAAATGGAAGACACTCTGAAAAACAGACCCAAATAAGGTGTTTTGGCTACTGTCGTGAGCAGTCTATTCTCTTCTTGGTGGCACTGAGAATAACTGCAAATTCAATTTGTTAAGACTTGTCTCAAGCTGGAGCTAAATAGCTGAGGTTTGGACACTTGTTTTTAAGACAGCAAGTGTTTGTCAATGTTGTACTTTAAGCATGCCTTAGAAGGCCAGCCCAGTTACTGTGGCCTTGGAAAACACCAAAGCCAAAGGATCCAGCGTTCTGCCAAATGTTGAAAGTGGCTTCAACTTGTGATGCTCACAGATCTTTCCTGAAAACCAGCCTTCCATTAGAAAAGCAGAAAATTATTGAGTTGGAAGAGATCCAGTTAAGATTGTTTACCAACCCAAACAGCTAGAAATCACTATACCTTGTTGTAGAAAATACTATAGAGGTCCTTCAAAAAAAAAAAAACTAAAATAAAATAAAACTGCTTTATGATCCAACAGTCCTATTTTTGAGCATAAACCCAAAATAAAATCAGTACCTGATAAAGATATCCACCCCCCCTCTTGTTTACTGCAGTACTAGTCATAATAGACAAGAGATGAAGTCAGATTAATGTCTATAAATGAACAGATAACGGAAGTGTGATGCATATATGCAAAGGAATAATATCCTACCTTAAAGAAGAACAATCTTAATTATTTGTGGCAAAGTGGACAAACCTGAGGCATTATGTTAAGTGAAACAAACCAAGCAGAGGAAGACATGTTAAATGATCTGACATTATTTGTGAAATTTAAAAAGTTAAACTCTGAAGAATAGTGACTACCAAAGGCTATCTGGAGTTGGGAGAATATGGGGCAAAAGATTCATTTCAGTTAGACAAATAAAGTTAAAGAGATTTATTTTACAGCATGGTAAAATAGAAGTTAATAACAACAGATTAAATATTTTTAAATTATTAAGAGATAGATTTTCAGTATTCTCATCACAAAAAAAAATGTGAAGCCATTAGTTTGAGTTGGACATTTTGAAAGCTGAAAAGACATCGCTGTTCTGTCCACAATGAATATACACAAGTTTCTTCAAGTAAGAAAAACATACACGCTTTGAGTGATATAGATCCAAATGAAAAAAGACATATCAATCCATAGGAGACTTATGCTTGATATTTGATTTTTCTTGCAATGCACATTTTTCCTGACATTTCTACAATGGGCATTTAATGTCATTTAACTGAGCTGAAATTAAATATTAATTTTTTATTCGATTTATTTATTTTACATGTGAGTGTTTTGCCTACACTCTTGCATGTGTGTATCACATGTGCGTTTGGTGCTGTGAGAGGTCAGAAGAGGGCACTGGATCCCCTGGAACTGGAATTACAGATGGTTGTGGGCTGCCATGTGGGTACTGGGAATTGAATCTAAGTCCTTTGAAAGAGCAGCCAGTGCTCTTCTGACCATTTCTCTAACCCTGAAACTAAGTACTTTAAATGTCGTAGTCATTGTAATCAGATTCTACAGAATCTAACATAAATCAGAACACAGCTCACTTATAAGCCAAACAGGGCTATTAGGTGACTTCTGTTGGTGGGAGCTATTTGTTGTTGTAAGAGGCTACTTGTTTGTTCCCAGCTGCTCAGCCCCAAAACAATCACTCAGAAACTATATTATTTGAATCAATACTTGGCCAATCACTTAAGCGTATCGCTAGCTAGCTCTTGCATTTAGAAGTAACCCATTTCCAGTAGTTTATGCTTTACCATGAGGCTCCTGACCTACCAGCAAGGTTCCAGCTGGCAGCTGGCGTCTTTCCCCTCTGGCGGCTACATAGCATCTCCTGACTCTGCCTACTTTCTCCCAGCATTCAGTTTAGCTTTCTCCACCTAACTCTGCTCTACCCTATTATAGATCAAAGCAATCCTTTATTCATTAACCAACAAAAATAGCACATATACAGAAGGACTTCCCACACCTGTTTGTCACTGTGGCAAAACGCGAAAGGAGGGATTTTTAATGAGAAAAGACTTATTTGGCTCTCTTTTCCAGAGGTCTCAGAGTTGAATGGCTCAACCATTGTCCTAAGCCTGAGGTAAAACAAAATATCATGATGATGTGAATGTGTGGATGAGGTGCTTACTGCATGGGAGTCCAGAAGCAGGGAGAAAGGCAAAGACAGGCTCAGGGTAAGGCATAGCTCCCTATGACTCATCTGTAATTATCTACCATTTCTAATTAGGCTCTAATTCTGAAAAGTTTCCAAATTGCAACTGTATTCGTGGATCAATCCATTTCTTAATTTAAAGAACTTAATTACCTCTCAATGACTAACCCCCCCAAACCTGGTGACCAAGTATCTAACGTGTGATCCTTTGACAACAGAGCACTTCACATCTCAAACATAACACAGATAGAATTTTTAATTTTTTTTTTAAAATCCTTAAGCCTTGATTTAAGTGTTTCTTCTTGATAGAGAACAAGGAACACTGTGCCCCACAGAGTACTCACATTTATGAAGTGTTTTCTGTTTTCCTACACTCACTATATGATAAATAGTTGTGATGATCTTCCTAAAGTCCATGTACTCCAGAAGCTATCATAGAGAAGGAGATAGTGGAGAACCGACTGGGTGGAGCAGTCATAGGAGAAGGGGGCTAGTCAAAACTCTAGTTTGGAAGCCAGCATCCTTCATCAATAGCAAAAGAAAGAGAATGAGGTTGAGGTCAGTTTTCACTAACTGCAGGCAAAGGTCAGGGAGATCAGTAGATGTAAGTGATTTCTCCTTGGAACAGTGGATAGCAGGATGAGAATCCATGCCTGTAACCATTGCATCGAGTGCTGAAAACTAAAACATGGGAATAAAACCATATTCCATGATTTTGAGCCCTTATACTTTGTTAGTCACTGCCCTAAATGAAACATTTATTTTCATTTTTATCACTCAAATGTGTGTGTGTACATGCATGCATTTGTGTGTGTGTGTGTGTGTGTGTGTGTGTATGTACTCTAGCATTCATGTGCTGGTGAGGACCGCTTTAGATTTTTGGGCCTCACTTTCTACCTCTCCTTGCTGTTTGCCACTGGGTTTTCTTCACCTCTATCTCCCACCTTTTGGCACCTTGATCACAGAGTTTACAGATCTATCTAACTATCTAATAGGTCTGACATTTACAACGAATCCGAACTCAAGTCCTCGATATTGCACAAGACTTTTATCGGCTGAGCCATGTCTCCAGTGCACCTCCCCACCTCACATGCACACATTATTTTTCTTTATCTCATTTAGTTCTCACAGCCCCCAAGGTAGAAACTAGTACCTATATTTTTTCAGGAAAACTGAGTGGTAGCAACATGACATGTCAAAGGCAATGGTAGAGCCAGAGTCAGTAGTAGGTCCACATGGCTTCAAGCTGACAGTCATCGACGGTATGATGCATTGCCTCCTAACATCTGCTCCACTGTCACATATGCATGGCTCTCTGCTGTTTCATGTGATTAGTTCACAGAATCCTCATGCCAGCACTGCAATGCAGATGGAGCAGATGGCGCCCTTGAGAGATCACAAGAACACGAACATGACTGAGTGCCTAATCCAAAGCTGCAGATATAGAAAATTGGTGGTGGTTGATTGCAATCCAGAGATTCCTTTCTTCTTTTAATTCACAGCTTATTGTCTGCATTTTTTCATTTCAATAGTGAGATGCCTTTGTACTGCAGGGAAAGCTCTGAGTCGTCTACCACCTGACAGGGGAGGGCACTGATCTGAACAGACTGTTGTCAGAATGTAATAATCCAGATGAAAAAAAACCTGCCAAGACAATGGGTCAGCTTCTTCTAATGGGGCAAAAATCTGACAATTCTGATCGCAAGTTAGGTTTGCGTCTGATCCTCAGTATGGTTTTAGTTACTCCATCCAATAATTTCTTTGAAAAAATATATTGAGTCTATATTTTATGAAGAACAAAGCCTTTGATGCCTGTAATGAATCTCTTTTTAGCTTAAGTACAACCATCAGGGTGAAGGAAGTGTTCCTCAATGATGTAACTACAGCATTTTTTTTTTAGCTTGTTTGAAGCAAAGTACTTGTTAATTGAACGCCCTCTCTTCTGACCTGCTTAGAAGGAAGTCACGGAGCAATAGGAGACAGCTTCAGTGTTGACTAGCAATAACTCTGAGGAGTCACCCTCTGTTATAATTTGACCCTGCAATTCCCCCAGTGGATTTGTGTTAAAAATCTGCCCCCAACTCTGTTAGGAGATAGTGGATACTGTAAGAGGTGGGTTGTGAGAAGTCTTCGTCCTTGTGAGAACATAGAAGTAGACCCTCAACAGAAACTGTGGAACCCAGTGCCAGTTCCAGTCTCTCCTCCTCTCTTCTTTCTTTTATTTCTTTTCTCCATGTTTTTGCGATAAGTTGATTTACTCTGCCATGTTTTCTCTGACAAGATGTACCATCTTGTCACAGGTCCCACAGCTACCAGAACCTGTAAAACAGAACGCCTACGTAAACCTTTTTCTTTATAAGGTGATCATTTCAAGTACTTGGCACCATGAAAGTAAAGTGACTAGCACATGCTCAAAACAAAGTGATGATGTAGAAAATTTCCCTTTCGCGCCTGTGTGTGTAAAACGTCTACAGGACCACAGGGTACTACAGTCCTGTTCTTTCAGAATGGGTTTCGGTATAATATTGCTTTAGGCTGTGGCTTGGCTGATCTTGGATCTTGATGGGCTAGACTCAAGTCTAGCTCATAAATATTTATTTTGGATCTGGGACTGAAGTAGCAGTTAATAAGTTAATACTAAGAAAAAAAGGCCCACCAAGGGGTAAGCAAGCCATGATTGGAAGTCTCTAATGTCAGCCGGCTTTGCCAATGCTTGGGGTAAATGTCTCCAGAGAATTGCTGAAGACTCTGAAGGCTCATGAAACAATTAAAATTAAGATACCTGTAATCCCATCTAAACCTCACCATCTTCTGTTGGAAAGTCCAACATCTGAGAGATGGGCAGAAGGGAGAGGTCAGCTTCCTAAACACCCACCTCAGTGTGAGCTCAGGCTTAACCAAAAGCCAAGACAGCAGGACATGAACAGGGCATCTCATGGATTTGCTCTAAAATTCTTTTACATGGTAGAAATAAACATATACCATATAAAACATATAGAAAAATAACAATTAAAATATTATCAACTTGGGCCCCTATTTCCAACTCATAAAAATGACAGACAAAAATTAATGTTAGTGATTTTTATGAGAAATTCTCTGCCATGATTATATTGTTTTGCATAATGAAAAGATACCATTTACTCTAAAGGTCTGAGTTTACACTTGCATGATTCATGGATTGGTATTTATAATTGATGATCAACTGATTTACACTAGTTTATTTGAAAAGCCTAGAAGTGCTCTTTATTAAAAATAAATTCCTAACACATGAAAGTTTTATCTCTTCTTTGTGCTTCTTAATTGTTATTGACGAAATATTGTATGATGGCTAATGTTGAATTTTGATACAGCTTTTTTATCCTTCTATTAAACTCTGAGTATGATTCCTCTGTCTGGGGATGTTATGACTGGTACAAAACTATAAAACAAAGCATGTAAGAGGTCACTGCCCTGAGAAAACCGGTGTTACCTCTCCCTGGCCACTACAGCAAAAGAGCTGGCCCTTACACTCCAGAAAGACAAGGCCCCCACCCCTCNTACCCTGACGGCATGCATGTACGGGAGCTGACTCCACTCCTGGCTTCAGAGGCAGGTGGTCCCAGTGTCTCAATCTGAACTGCCTTGCTAACTCACAGGCCCATATGGAGCCTTAGGTTGACCCACCCTAGCATCTCCCTCATCTGGATCCTGCTGGACCTCATAAAGGGACTGGTCCTGTAGAACAATACCCATAAGATCTCCAAGACTCAGGATAGTCACAAGATCCCAGGAGAGCCCGATGAGGATCCAGTGAGGATGGTGTACCAAAACCACAGGCCTTGAACCATATCAGCGACTCATTGCAATGAACAGTTGCCAGTCAAGCTGATGAATCAAAGGGATGTACTATATGACACACCGAAGCCTCCAATGTCACCAGGATGGATGAAGAGGTGATAGAAAGGCAGGAGAGAAGGAGAAGCAGAGATTTTTTTCGTTCCTGGTGTGGTTTTTGTTCTGTTTTGGTTTATTGGGGGCTTTTTGTTCTTGCTTTTGTTTGCTTGTTTGCTTGCTTGCTTGCTTGCTTACTGTGTTTTGTTTTCTACATGGGTGGCAGGAGGAGACACAGCAGGGATGAGTGGGGCATATGGGTGGACCGGGAGGTAAACAGAATTGGGATGAATGATGTGAAATCCCCAAAGATTGAATAAGGAAGTTAGAAAAGTGTACAAGATCAAAATCTTGAAATTATTAGTGTTATTACACATGTCTGATTCTAATATTTTACCCCAGTTTCTGTAGGATATTTCTTTTTATAAAATTAAAATTTCATAATTGTAATTAAAATTAAAATATATTATATAAAAAGATATATAAGAAGAAACATGACAATCTAGTCATTATGGAAATTTGTCATTAAATTACAACTTAATTTCCATTTTTAAAGCCTATTTATTTTTCAGAATTACAGTCACATCAACTCCATTTTTCCACTGTTCATGTTCAGCTGAACTTAGTTATATAGTTTGTCTGTTTTGACGCCCTTAGGTGAACAGTTCTGGCAAGAATACCATTCTGATATCATCAGTCTTCTTGCTTATTCACTGTGGACTCTGGATCTACAAGCTTTGCCATCAAGGTTTCAATTGACTTGGTCTTAGACTTCTGGAAACTTTCATGCTGGCTGTCAGAGATCTCAAGGAGCAGCAACACCATTACAGAAATCAACTGAGTCAGGTAATCTATTTGCTCTGTTTGATACCCAGGTTCCATACTGTGAAAGGAGAAAACCACCCCACAGGTTGTCCTCTGACCTCCATGCATGTATTCATACACACTGACACACAAACACACATACATGTAAATCTTAAAAAGTAAATAAACAAAAACCAGTCATTGATTTTATTAACCAGGGTCAATCAGAACAATTCTCTCTCTCTCTTTTTTTTTTAATCTGTTTTTCCTCTGAGTTTCATACACATGTCTGATGTAGGAGGGTCATCT
>LOEQ01005663.1:0-17284 GCA_001685075.1 Bramus lutescens
AATCTTTCATGTTCAGATTTAATCTGCTTGATACATCATTTTTTGTTGTTGTTTTGTATAGTGAATGTCCACAATCCTGGAGTCTAGATGCTCCAGGTCCACAACCTGTACATTTGAGAGGGTTTTTAGGAGTGTAAACTTGAATGTAATTTGAGTGTAGATTTGAATGTGATTTATCTTAAAGACTTGACCGTGTGTCACCTGAAAGGACACCGTTCTTATTCCCTCCGGATTTTACCTGCTATCCTTTATGAAGTCACATCATCATTTTGTAAAGATCTTGTGGCTTCAGCCATTGTCACTTTCCTTGGACTGCCGGTAGTGAATTTTATCTTCCTTGCCTGCCACCTAGTGTCATAAGGGGATAACTACAAGGGGCAAAGGAATACCTTAGAGTGTAGTGCGTAGTTTAGGCAAGGTGAAATAAGGTAGGCTGTCCTCTAATTGAAATTTAAGGGAGAATTGACTCTTCACCCTCTTCTGCATATGTACACTTGGACATGCATGTGATTTGAATCAGAGGCATTATGGGAAGAAAGATGCTCAATAGCAAAAAGGTTATGAATTTAATTGCCTATCAAATAGGCAGCCACTCAAATCAGGCCCCTTAGTAATCAGACCCACCTTCCTCCCAACACCATAAAGAAGACACAGGCAATAACTCAGGGTCCTTGAGTACTGCGGCCCAGCATCACTTTTAATGGTGTGTTTCTGATCAGCACTACCACTTGGCTTTTGAATAAAGTTTCTTTGCTGCTTGGCAGACTATGCATGCTTTTATTTTAATTCCTTGAATAAAATACCAAGAGCCTGGAAATATACTGTCAGACATCAGCCACTGGGAATAGTATCTTCTCAGGTTTGGGTTTTTCCTCATGTTCACTGTTTGTTTTTCTATTTTTGTCTAGTTCCCTGAGGAAGTAACCTGGTAATATGCAGATCATGGTGAAAACACAGGGGCAGAGGAGCTATCCTCCCTCCTCTGATGGCCCCGTCCACTGTATATTGTTGGATCATAAGATCTTTTTGCTGAAAAATTCTTTTAATTTTTGGATAAAGTTAAAACAATCAGAAACTCACCGTGATCTAGGAAGCTAAAATCATTTCACAACAGAAGCAGTTCAGGCAACGGAGAGGCAAGTGTACCAAGTAGAGATGGTGCAGTCAGCCAAAGGACTGGAGAGCCAGGGGCATCTCTATTGTCTTCACCCCCATTTTTCCTTCCTTGGGGATTCAGGGTATGGTCTTAGAGGTACAATGCCTTCCAGAAAAGCAATTTCCCTTGGTAGAGAAATGCCACCTCTGAAAGCCACCACTGATGTTAGTGTATGCGGCTGCCAGGCTGGGGCTTCTATTCTCAAGGTACCAGAGAGCAGCACAGAACACCAAGATGCTGTGTCTTCCCCCAAGGATAGCAAGGAGTGGGTAGACATGGCAGGACTCATTTGTAACAGTGGTACAAAGGTAGGGCATGGAGGGAGTGGTGGTAGGGATAGGTGGATTCCCAGAGCTCCCTGGCTTGGCAAAATCAGTGAGCTCTAGGTACAGTTAGAGATCCTGTCTCAAAAAAAAAAAAAAGTTGAAAGATCAACAGAGGGAACACATCCAAAGCTGACTTCTGTTTCCACATGCACACACACAAATACATAGCCATACATACACATGAACATGCAGCCCCCCACACATGGCTAAATGGTGATTAGAAACTACCCAGTCTACATAGGCATAGGGTTCACCTCTTTGCTCTTGCTTACTTACTCTGGGGGAGGTAGATGTTATGTCCTGAAGTCATTGGAAGAATCTGGTTGTCATATCAGGAGGTCATTCAAATAATCCACATAAAGAACCAGGAGATAAAGTGCCAGGGGCTCATGTTCATAGTCCTGTGCGTGGGTAATCTTAGAAGAAGATCTGTGAGCCCCACTGGAGCCTTGGGTGCCTCCAAACCCAAACCAGCATATGAGAGGTTGTCATTTGGAACCTTCTAGACTCCTAGCCCTTAGCTTACTGTTTCCAACAGCTATGTTCTTGGGGGGGGGTGGTTACTGGGTGGCAACTGCAAAGAAGACACCGGAGTTGGGGGTGGTTTGAATCAGAATGGCCCCCATTGGCTCATATGTTTGTGTATTTCATCCTCAATTGGGGGAACTGCTTGGGAAGTATCAAGAGGTGTGGTCTTGTCAGAGGAGGTGTCTCACTAGGGGCAGGCTTTGAGATTCAAAAAATTCCTGCTATTCACATATCCACAGCCTCTCTCTCTCTCTCTCTCTCTCTCTCTGTGTGTGTGAACTCTCAGCTAGTGCCACACGTGCCTGCCTTGCCATGCTTCCTTCCAAGATGGTCATGGATTCTAACTAACCCTTTGAAACCATGAACCCCAACTAAACTCTTCCTTCTGTAAGTTTCTTTGGTCATGGTGTCTTATCAAAGAAAAAACAAAATAACTAAGATAGTTTGTATTGTTATTTGTTCTGAGATGCCACATCTGAAGTTCACAGCCTTCCACTGGCCTAAGTTCATGTGGGAGGGGGAAGAGCATCACTGGGAGCACCGGGCCCCACACACTACTTCATCTGAGTGAGCAATTTCACCCTTTACCTCTCTCTGAGGATGGGTTGGGAGCAGGGGGAATGAAAGGCCATAGTCCGCAGACTAGAGGCTTAGCTGTTAAGTAGTTGGACTTCCAGAAAAGCTTAGAAACAAAACCACATATTTGATTTCATCCAAGTCCATATCCCAGGGATTGGAATGCCCAACTGCCCAGCTCCCTATGATGACATCAGGCAAAAAGAACTACAAGCTGTCTATTTCAGCGAGCCCTCACTTCCCCTTGGCAGGAAAGCCGAGATCTCAGGCAGAATTTCTCTCCAGGTTTGCTAGTGTGTTTGCTTGCAGTAACCAAGGATTTGGAATTTCGATGACACAATCTTTCCTGTTGCCTCTTTCTTCGATGGATGTAAGTGGTAGAGAGATTAAGTCAC
The DNA here is from genome assembly GCA_001685075.1 of Bramus lutescens. Classification (NCBI taxonomy): domain Eukaryota; kingdom Metazoa; phylum Chordata; class Mammalia; order Rodentia; family Cricetidae; genus Bramus; species Bramus lutescens. The sequence continues at coordinate 2,982 of LOEQ01005663.1, forward strand.
TTTGCTTCATCTTCTAACATAAATCTCTGACCTGAATGTTTCTGCAACATTCACCCAGCAAGGTTAAAAAGCAACCTTACTGGAATCATCTTTGTAACTAATCGCCCCCTTATTTGTTGAGCCTCATGACCGTCAAAGTGACTTGCAATCAGGGGAGAGCTGGACAGCAATTTCCCTATACTCCCCAGTAGTCTGGGCTCAGCTGGAGGCCACTGTACCATGGCAACTTCCATTTCAATGACATTATTTCTAATAAATGACTAGCCCGCGGTTTATGGGGTGTTTCTGGCCCTGGCTCAGCATAGCCAGCAGGAGCTGGGGACAGGGCTATTTCCTGTCCTCTTTACCCAGTGGTTTCTGCTTCACCGTGAAAGATCACAGGAGTATTTGATGTTGGTTCTTGGAACGGCAATCGGTTAATTAAAATCACTGAGCGTCTGAACAAATTGAATGCAAGCCACACATCATTGGCAGCGGGCTGGAGTCAGAAAGTCAGGACCGAAGCAGCCCTCAGCAGGGCAGGGACCAGGAAATGCCTCTTCTTAGCCAAGTTCTCCATCTTCAGTAATAACAAGTGACAGTGGGGTAGGAGGAGATGAAGATGCAGTGGCCATTCATCTTTGCCTTCTGGCCACATATCCCTGATTCTCCTACCAGCAATGCTCTTAACCTAAAGAGTAGCCCTGGAGATGGAATCCTCCTCTGTTTACACCCATTTCTCTTAGTGTGGAAACACTGGGGGAGAGGGAAGGGAAGAGAAGAGGTCTCTGGAGGGTCTGACATCATAGTGCTTAGCAATGGTCACCCTGAATGGAGAAACTCAAAGCTTATACCGAGTGGGGTCCCAAATGATGTTTACATGAAGAGACATGCTTGCCAAGTTTCACATATGGAGACCCTACTTTTAGTGGTCTTGCCCTTGGCTTTGACCTACCTCTGTAACCATCATGTCTGAGATTAGCAGGGTGGAACCAGACAGGTAAAGTCTTTACATTGTCAAGTCATTACAAGTAATGGTGAGCCGGAGTTTGTGCTCTGCTTACCAAGACCCTCATGTCAAAGGTACTGACATGACTGCAGAGCTGCCAATAGGCAGTCTTCCGGTGCAGGCAAGACAACAGGAGCACTGTCAGTTGTTTCTGCACCAAGGAGATGAATGAGGTTACAGTCCCTCTCCATTGCCGGGCACCAAACAAACCTGCCAAGGGTGTTGTGAGTACAAGTTTGCGACTTCCATTAGTAAGAATGTCAAGGGATGAAGCTACTTGTGAAGATCATGGCCTGAGCCTTCATGATGTAAGATGTAATCTGAGATTTTCTTTTCCAAGACAGGGTTTCTCTGTAGTTTTGGAGCCTGTCCAGGAACTCACTTTGTAGACCAGGCTGACCTTGAACTTACAGAGATCTGCCTGTCTCTGCCTCCTAGTGCTGGGATTAAAGGCGTGTGCCACCACCACCCTTTGTAATTTGTAATCTGAGATCTTTCCTGTAAATTACAAATGTTTCTCTGTGTCTATTATTCTTCTTGAATATCTTCACATACATTTAAATTGTTGATTATAATTGGCTAGGGAGGCTAATTACACATGATCTGTAAACCCAAATGATTACATATTTGTGGAATAGGGCTGTGTCAGAACCACAACTCCTGGAGTTCATGAATAAAAGTATTGACAGATCCATCTGAGGATTTAGCTTTGGAATAGCAGGTGAACCTTGAATCTTGGTGCCACTAATTTGAGGGTAGAAGGAAGACACATGATGCCAGGCTTCTACATCATTTTATATTCCATCCATATTTGCATCACATTATTTAGTGACAGATGATCCTAAGTTTATTTTCCATGTCAAAGACATTTATCTCAGTACATTGGCCCTTCAGTGTGATGTTCAGGTAACTGAAAAATTGAAAATGTAGACAAAAGGAACAGCATGGGTGTGCTGGGAGGTAGATGCACACCCGCACAGTGTGTGTGTGGAGATCAGAGGGCAAGTCCAGTGTCTATTTTCAGGTGCCTTTACCTTTGGCTTGACACAAGGTCGCTCATTGCCCTGAAACTGTTTCCAGTTGTCTGCCTACCTCTGCCTTTCTTCTCAGCATGGATGGTGTTAGAGGTTCGTGCCAATACACCCAACTTTTTAAGGTGAGTTCTAGAGATTTGAACTTAGGTAATCTTACTTGTGAGACAAGTGCTTTCCTGATGAACTGTCTCACCAGTCCCTGGATTTTGAATGTGAATGTGATCATCATTTTAGAACCAGGAGAGCTTATGCGTGGTTCACCATTTTCCTCTGCGCATGCTTACAGGGGAGGTATGGGGACAGGAAATTGTCCACGGGCACACAGCTTGCATGAGGCAGTTGGAGAGAAGTGATTCCTGTTCTCATTTGCACTCACTCTCCATCTCTCCCCCTCTGCTAATTTCTTCCCTCTTATCTGTAAATGCCGGCAGATTTCTTTCTTCCATTTCAAATATGTAAATAAGTACTGAAACTAGCCCCCCCTTTGACTCTGTGGCCGCCCCAACTCCTCTGTCTTATCTCCATTTCTAAGAAAGTGATCTCGGCTGGGCTTACCCAGCATATTTTCCACTCCATCCCCAACAGTCAGTGAGCTACTTCCTGTCCCAAGTTGTCTACATTTCTGTTTTCTCGGTGACACTACAGCTCTGTCACTTGCTGCTCATGGCGTCTTTGATACCACCCTGTCCTACTTCTGCTCCTAGCTCCCAAGTCTGCCGCCTGTTCTGTGAGAACGCTTCTTCTTGCTGCCGTGTCTGCATTCCACAACACACAGTTCTTCACTAAGCTGTGCCCCGGAGCCACACCTCCCAATGTTTGGTTAACTACAAAGTAGGTATAAAGACTCTGCTGCAATGAACTGCATTCTGCATGGCACTGCTGAGACTTGAATTGGGGTAGAAAACCTTTCTCTTACTTTCTCTTAGGAATCTCCACATGAAAGTACTTAAGGATCTTTTTCTTTTTTTCTTTTCAGTATGTCCAGAATGCAAGTCACTCAGAACATAGGCCTCATGGGGCATTCATCTTTGGATATCCTGTACACTGTAGACAGTCATTAAATTATTGGTCGAGTAAGATTTACTTGAAATACTGATGGGAAAACAAGCATTTGAGACTTGCAGGGGCAATGAAGTCTCATAGCCACTCAAAGTGTGAAGTTGGAATACAGACTACAGCCTGCTTCTTAAAGCTCTCTAGTGATAGCACCAGGTCTTTCCTGGTTAGGTGTGTTCTCTAGCTCTACCTAGTGGACGCCCTAGGCATCCAGCAAGCCTTCATCTTTTAATTAAAAACGTCCACCGGGACAAAGATGTGCACTGTAGAAGGACCTACCAAACGTTCTGCATAGATAAGTTGCTCCGTTCAATCTCTGCAGAAGGGTAGGTGTCATTCTCCCCATTTTTCACAGCAGCAAACAAAATGAAACAAAGCATTAAGAAAGTTGCCTTACAACACAGCCTTCCACACCTTTCCTTCTTCTTTTTTTTTAAATTCTGCTTGTTTCATTTGGAAGTTGCTGTTCCAGCTCATTTATTAAAGAATATGAACAAGCAACTGATCTTAGTAAGAGACTAACTCTACCAAGGACGTGGGTAATTCTAACCAACACAAGAAGACATGCAACATCTAGGCATGGCTCTGACTTTTCAAGCGTGAGCTCATTTAATTCCTGCAATTACCCTTGAGGGCATGCCTCTGCCTGACTTGCCTTCTCTGCTGCACTGCTAGCCTTGGCAGCCTGAACAACACAATGCTCGGTAGTCCCACTCTAGGGTGAGAATCCTGTCACCATTAAAATACTTCCTGTTAAGTCAAGAGTTTAGCCTCAGCCCCTGGCCTGGGAGTTGCATTGGTCTGGTCTCCAAATCCCAGCATGCCAGGTCCTGCCTTCCCCAGGGAGGGGTCAGGATCACTTCCACAGGGTTGTTTAAGGGGCCTCCTAGAGGAGAAACACATGGTTTTCCGGTCTACATGGGCTCCCTGCTGTCCTGTCTCCCCGCTATACACTCGGCCACCCGAAGCATCATTCTTCCCGAGAGCATCATTCTTAATAAAACGATGGGCATTCTAATATGGTTTGATTAGACCTAATTGGATTTCTTGCACCGGTGGAGCTTATTCTTATCACTTCCCAAATAAAAACCACCAAAGGGACAAATTTCTCTTGAATTTAGGATATAGGAGTGAGTCGAATTGGGTCAACAGTGGCATGTGCTTGGGGGCTGCACTTTGTTCTCGTTGTTTTTCCATTTATTTATTTACTTACTTGTGTGGGAGTGTGAGAGATGTTCATATGTTTACATGTGTGTGAGGGTGGATGTGTGGGAGCATGAGAGATGTTCATATGTTTACATGTGTGTGAGGGTGCATGTGCGGGAGTGCGAGAGATGTTCATATGTTTACATGTATGTAAGGGTGAATATATGGGAGCGTGAGAGATGTTCATATATACATGTTTACATGTGCATGTACATATGTGAACTTGTTTGTGAAGACAGGCAGTCAATGTCATGTGTCTTTCTTAATCATTCTATTTTTTGAGGCAATCTCTCCCATTGAACCTGGAGCTCCTCGGCTCAGCAGACTGGACGGCCAGCAAGCCCCAGGGAGCCTCAGGCCTCCACTCCCAGTGTTGAGACTGAAGGTGCATGCCATGACTCTCAGCACACAGTATGAGCAATGGGGGACCCAAACCTGTATCCCCAGGCTTGTGTGTCAAGTGCCTATGACTGAACTATCTCCACAGACTTCTCCTCCTTCCCTCCCCGTCTCCTCCTGTCCCCCATGAGTTGAGCTGTCATGTCGACTTATGCTCGCTGCCATAACATTCTTTCTTACCGCAGCCCACAGGGAAGCCAGCTGAGTACCAAGGGAAACCATGAGCTACCCTTTCCAAAAGCTACTTGCTCAGGTATTTGTCACAGCAAAGAAGTGTCTAACATATGGATACAAATCATTCCTGAAAGGCAAAATCAGTTGCTGTTTCTCAAAAGCCATCCTATTGGTTCTTTGTCTTTCTTTGTTATATGTGTGTGTGCAAACACAGAGATAGGCATATGCTCAACGAGTCGTTGACACAGCAGCTGAGGGCAAAGTTGAATACTGTTCCTGCCTCGGTCATTTAACATCAGGGAAGGGAAGGAAGAGTAGAATCCCCTTTGCTGGGAGCACTCCCCTTTGCTGGGAGCATTCCTCTTTGTTGGGAGCACTCTCCCCTTTGCTGGGAGCATTCCTCTTTGTTGGGAGCACTCTCCTTTGCTGGGAGCATTCCTCTTTGTTGGGAGCACTCTCCTTTGCTGGGAGTACCCGGTGTTCCCCGCTGCATCATAAGACCCTCCAAGTTCTCTAGCCATAAGTACTACTTCTTTCAGAGACCCAGTGTGCTTTTCTCTTTATCATAAATCTCGACATCAGATTACACACTCAACATTTGGGGGCTCTCTGGGTGAAGCCACATGGTTATTAACCCCTAGCTACAACCAACAGGGCTTTAAAAAAGAATGGAGCCAGATGGGTGACAGAATGTCCGACAGAAGCAACTTAAAGAAAGGTATATGTGGGCTCATTCTCTCTGAGGGTTCAGTTCTCATTGAGTTTCCCTGGGAACTCGTAAAGGTGGTGGTAGGGCTGTGTGGCACTATAGCTGGTGGAAGGAAGGGGTGGGTGCAGAGCACATGCACACAAAGCTGTGACCAGGATACAGCCTTCAAAAGCACCTGCTTAGTCATCTCCTTCTTCCAACTAGACCCTACCTCCTACAGTCCCCAGAACTTCACCCAATAGCTCCATCAACTGGGACCAAGCATTTAACACGAGAGCCTGGGGGAGAGATTTATTATTAAAAGCAAATTACCAGATACCCTGAAGACCTGTAAAACACACACACACACACACACACACACACACACACACCAAAATCCCCAAACCTCCTCTGCTCCCCCATGCTGACTGTCATCCTCTGTCACACAGAACAATGTTACATTCTGCTAAGACCAATGCCTGTATGTCTGTCTCATGTGCATTTGTCTGTGCTTTAGGTTTGCAGATTGCTGAAAGCTTTCCCCTGGTGGCAATCCATCTCCATTAGTAATAAGAACCTGTAATGTGTCACAGAAGTGTGATGGATGCCATCAGAGCAGGGGTACGAGGTGCAGGCCTCTCAAAATCTGTGAGTTCTGAGACAAGCATAGAGCGTGAATGCATAGCTATTTCTAGAATAAACACACCCTGGGGCCTCCAGGGTGCACAGAGGGTCGACGACCTTATTTTATTGGAATGTCAATCTATTTCATTTTTTATCACACTTGGCATTTCTCTGAGCTAATTTCCTCCATGAAGTGTGGAGCTGTTGTGATTTATGTGGACAGAGGGCCCCTAAACTTCAGGGTGCTCAGCCTGCTGAGCTCTGAAAGCTGCCTGGCCTGCCCCAGCTTAGCATGTTAGGTTTGGCATGGAAGCCACAAACATTCATATGACGTGGAAAGCTAATGTTTTCATTCTTTCAGGAGAGGCGTAAATCCTTGGGCTGACCTGGTTTCACTGGGAAATGTCTTTTGGCTCAGTTTGCTGGTCCTGTCTCTCCATGTCTGAGCCAGTTAGTTTCGTGGCAGCAGCTGCAGACACACTGTGATTTAAAAGACACTTTCTGAAAAGCCAGTCGCCGGGTTTCAAGGGTAACTCATGCCAGCCCATAGGAAGAGGGACACTCACATTGCTCACTTCCCCATCATGCTTCAGGCAGAGGCAAAGGGGACCCCCAATTTCCAAGTGGCCCATCCAGGAAGACTGCCCTTGACACACCTGTGGACTGCCTTTCTATCCCTTCTAATTGTCACGTTTCTAAATTTATGTGCAAAGCACTGCCGTTTGGTATGTGTGTGGCAAAATATAATGACCAAATCAAGGCAGGTGGCATTTCTATATAACCTCGTATCTTTTCCAAGTGTTGGGAATCATCCCCTTTTCTCCTTCAGTTATTTGGAAATCTATAATCCATTTCCATTCAGTGTGGTTGTCTTACTGTGTTGCAGAATACCAGAACCATTTTCCGAACTAACTAGGTTTAGGTACCCAGCCTCCAGCCTCTCATTCCCTCCTTTTTCTTCTCTTTCTCATCTCAAGGGTCTTCTATTCTATTCTCTGCTGCTAGATGACCAACTTTGAAATGTTCCTTGTGATAGTCACAGATGTGCATGCTGCTCCTTCCAATCAGTCCCGCTTCTTTTGAACGGCAGAGACAAGATGCAGAGTCCACATAGGAGCAAACGGAAGCCTGAATCAATGGCAGAAGAGTGGTGGGTATACGATGGAGTGTTATTCAGCCACAGAGAAGAAGGAAATCCCACTGCTGACAGGAAAATGGATGCAACTGAAGGATATGATGTTGAGTGAGATAAGCCAGCAAAGAAAGGCCGGCCCTACATGCTCGTTCTCTCTGTGAGGCAGAAGCTAAAACCTGTCACCTGAAAACAGGATATTAACCACTGGAGTTTGGGTGGGAAAGGGATGGTCTGATTTGATCAGGGCACACTGTATGCATACAAAATAGCACCCTGGAAACCATTAGTGCATCCAGTTAGGACGCATTAATAGCCTTTAAAAATGAGGATCTCCTCTAGGTGTATTTCAAAGTGTTCTGGGTAAAAATTTTGTATAAAAATGAAGCCAGACACAAATGCTCCAGATAAAAATGTCTTGAGTACCACATTGAAGAGTTCTTGGTCTCTGGCCTCACTAGTCGCTGAAGGACAAATGGCTGAACACCCAGTCAAAGGTCAAATGGAAAGTTTGCCCCTCTAGCTCAGCCTCATCGCCCAGCATCATGGCCACACTGAGCCATCCTCCAGCTCTGGCTCACCAAGCCTGGTCTGCAGGTTTGAGTTCACATCACTGCTGGAGAGAACAACCTCCCAGTCCTGATGGTAGGTTACAGTGGGAAAATCCCCACATAAGTCGGAATTCTCAAGCCATATTTCTCTGCTACTTAATTCTCATCATTTCCCTAAATCCCACACCAGGGTTAGTGCTAGTGAGACCCTCCCATAGCAGGTCAACTCAGGAGGTTGTTGGGGAAAACAGAGGTACACGGTCGGGACCGCCTTCTTCCTGGCATCTGCTCTGACACTTGATATCTACAAGCCTTGACCAAGAAGGGAACGCATTTAGGCAGCACTCAAACTCTGCAGCATCTGTGCTTACAAAAACTGAGTCACCAAAGTCATCCCAGGGCAAAGAAAAGAAGGGGCTGCCCCACCAGCAGCCCACTTGCTGGATAGAGCCCAAGGAGGGATGCATGGCTGAGACTGGGGTTCCACACCAAGCCACTTTCCTTCCTGGCCATGGAAAGCTAGCTCTAAGATTCTGGCTAGAGACCAGTGTGCTGGGATAGGGGGCTGGGAATGGAGCTGTCAGTCACAGGACAAGCAGGTGTCGCAAAACTGGCTGTTCCCTCCTTCTCACCCTCCTCCTTTCAATACTTAGGTGTGCATATAGGACATCAATGATAATGTAAGAAATACCTAGCCTTGGAGGCTGGAGAGGTGGCAAGCAGTCACATGCGCTGGTTTCTCTAGAGGCCCAGGATTTAATTCCTAGCTCCCACATGGCAGCTCACAACTGTTTGCAACATCAGTTCCAAGGAATCTGACTCCCTCTTCTGGCCTCAATGGATTCCAGGCCCACAAGTGATGTGCATACATATATGTAAGCAAAAACACTTATACACCAAAGTAAAAATAAATCTTAAAAATTAGCATGGTTTTATACAGGATAGAACTACATTAAAGCACCAGAGGCATGCGTCTCTAGCCACATCAGACTGATGCAGTGAACAGCTAGCTCCCTCTCACCCCCATGCTTCTGCATTCCCTTACTGCAGACACTGAGTAGGCCCTGAGATTGTGGGAGTGCACTGAGTCACCAAGTCACATCATGGAAGACAGTTGCCTTGCCCCGTGTCTGGAACGTGCACTGTATTTTGAATAGAAGACATAGGTTCTGGTTAAACCAGGCTGCTCAGAGCTAGGGAATTCTTGTTCCCACAGCAGAGACAAGTCTACAGCCATGTTTCTGGAGAGTGTTGTGAAGATGGAATAAAATCTTCCCTGGAAAGAACAGGTCAGGGCTAGTCGTGAGCACACAGGAAGTGAAGCCCCTGCGGTTACTGGTACAGAACTCCACCACCTTCCCATGACGGTTTCAGAGCCAGCTCCACACAGACCTGGCCACTCAGTCTTGCCACTCTCTTTTGTTGGCATGGTGCCTCGCCTGTTTCATGGTTTGTTTTACTGGCATTGCGGATTTAAATGTCCTGATTTCTCATAGGTTTGTGAGTTCCTGGAAGACATAAATTATGTTTTGCTATTTAGGTTGCGCCCTCCACATTTGGCAAGAAGCCTGTCAGAGTGTAAGCTAAAAGGAATAGCTTCCTAGACAGAGAAAAAACACAAACCCTCCTTTCCTCTTGCTTTCTCTAGTCCCTCACATCCAAACAGCGAGGAGTTTGTCGTCCTTTCTTTTTCTCTTTACTGCTTCCGGTGTTCTTCACACACTCACAGGTCTCTTATGTGTCAGACACTGGGTTAGCCTCAGAAGAGAGGAAGGCACAGACACCACACCTGCCCTTTGGAAGCTCAAAGTCTAGTAAGGAAGACAGACAAAAAAAGGAACAACTAAAACATGGTATGGTCTGAGCATGTTGGGCACCTTCACTCCCAACACTCACAAGCTGAGCCAGGAAAATTAAGTTTAAAGACACCCCAAGTCACATAGCAAGAAATACACACACACACACACACACACACACACACACACACACACACATTGTATTAAGAAATGTTACTTTATGCGTGGGGGTGCTTTATCTGCATGTGTGTCCATGCCCCACATGTGTTCCTGGTATCTGAGAATGTAAAAAAGAGACTTTGCGTTATTTTCCCAGCTGCCCAGACCAGAATAATCACACAGAAACTATATTAATTACAGCACTGTTTGGCCAATGGTTCAGGGGTATTTCTAACTAGCTCTTACATCTTAAATTAACCCATTTTTATTAATCTATGTATCACCATGAGGCTGTGGCCTACCAGTAAGGTTCAGGCATCTTTCTCCTTTGGCAGGTACATGGAGTCTCTCTGGCTCTGCCTCCTTACATTCAGTTTAGTTTTCCCACCTCGCTATGCTCTCCCTGCCATAGGCCAAAATAGCTTCTTTATTAACCAATGGGAGCAAAACATTCACAGCATACAGAGGGGAATTCCACATCATGAGGATGCTAGAAGAGTGTGTTAAATCCCCTGGAACTAGAGTTACAGACGGTTGCACACAGGAAAAGTAGACAGCACTCTTGACTGCTGAATCATCTTTCCAGCTCACAAAAATTATACCAAGTCCAGAGGACTGTGCAGACATGGGGGATCTGGATTCCTGAGGGCTGTGCACAATGGGGGAGCTGGATTCCTGAGGGCTGTGCACACATGGGGGAGCTGGATTCNATGGGGGATCTGGATTCCTGAGGGCTGTGCACAATGGGGGAGCTGGATTCCTGAGGGCTGTGCACACATGGGGGAGCTGGATTCCTGAGGGCTGTGCAGACATGGGGGATCTGGATTCCTGAGGGCTGTGCAGACATGAGAATCTGGATTCCTGAGGGCTATGCACACATAGGGGAGCTGGATTCCTGAGGGCTGTGCACACATGGGGGAGTTAGATTCCTGATAACTGTGCACACATGGGGGATCTGGATTTCCGTGGGCTGTGCATACATGGGGGAGTTAGATTACTGAGGGTTGTGCACACATGGGGGAGTTAGATTCCCAAGGGCTGTGCACAATGGGAGAGCTGGATTCCTGAGGGCTGTGCACACATGGGGGAGCTGGATTCCTGAGGGCTGTGCACACATCGGGGAGTTAGATTCCTGATAACTCTGCACACATAGGGGATCTGGATTTCTGTGGGCTGTGCATACATGGGGGAGTTAGATTCCCAAGGGCTGTGCACACATGGGGGAGCTGGATTCCTGAGGGCTGTGCACACATGAGGTGCTGGATTCCCGAAAGCCCCTGGTAAGCAAAAAAAGCTAGGAGAAACCCAAAGGCCCAAACCCTGCCATTCATTTGTTCCATCCTGGGGAGGAAACCCAAGGCTTTGCACAAGCTGGACAAGGACACCACCACTGCGTTGCATCCTCAGCCTGTGTTTTCCAAAGCAGTGTTTTGCTCTATGGCCTATGCTGGCCTGGAACTTATGACTGCCCTGCCTCAGCCTGCTGAGGGCAAAGAGTACAGGTGTTCACTGCCCTGCCTAGTTTAACATGCCAGTGTGCCTAGAGTCTGCTCTCTTCCAGCGGTACCTCTTGGGATAGACATTTCTGATGGGTGTTTTCTAAGAACTACATTTCTAAAATGCCTTATAGAAATTTTGTGTGACTAATGAATTGGTAAGTAAATTATTATTTTTTTCTAAATTCAAAAGTAGGAGAAAAGAAAATGATGTTGTGGTTGCTGCTTATTTTACAGCTGATCGTTTCCAATATCCTTGCAAAACCCAACTATTGTGGAAAAAGCTTTTCTCTTCCAGACAGGGAGAATTAAAAGCCTAAGTCTGGGCTCCGGCTCTACTCACCAACCATTCCAACTTCCACTGTAGTGCCCAAGAACAGGATTCTAAATGTTAGAGTTCATATCAAGCTTCGATAATATAAAGAGCCCTAGCATGAATTCTGATGTGAGTAGCCATCCTACTTACTAGTTTTTAGTATTGGATTTTAGCATTAGGCTGAGTCTTGAAAATCATTTGGGTTTTTGGTTCTGCATGAAAAGAAATACAGCAAAGGTAGAGCGTCCAGGAGGAACCTGATTCTCTGTGTTCACAAGGGGTCGTCTGTCTGTGTGCACCTGTCCCCTGCCCTGTCCCCTGCCTAGCAGGAAGCTTTAGTAACTTGTCACCACTCTCCAATGGCCTCAGGCCAGGATCTTAGCTTTCTCCCTCCCTCCCCCTCCATGTCTGGTGTGTGTGTGTGTGTGTGTGTGTGTGTGTGTGTGATCTGTGTGGAGGTCAGAGGACTGCTCTGGAAGTCAGTTCTCACATTCCACCCTATCAGAGTCTTTCTTGCTGTTTCTGCCTCTGTGCTGTCCTGTATAGCCAGGCTAGCTGCCCCCAGATATCCCAGCAAAACTGTCTCTGTCTCCATCTCACCCGCAGGAGCGCCGGGATTACAGATGTGCACCACTGCACCAGGCCTTTCCGTGGTCAGACCTGTTAGACTTGGGTGGCCAGCACCTTCCCTGGTGAGCCATCTCCAGGCTGTTTGCTCACTCACTGTAGAGTGTCTCCTTCTTTCCTTCCTCCTCTCATTCACTAATCAACTTCATTTCTTAAAAGTCAACCTCTAAACTTTGTGTTGCATGCCCCTGTAGTTTTAGGTTGACATCTAAAAATTGTCACTGTAAAAACAAGTAGTTACAAAGTGTCAGTCTTTAGTTTACTACAAATATTATTATCAATGACAAATAAATCTTTCTTGGTTCTCTTTACATTCGGATTCTAAAATATAAGACTAACTACAACTTTGTGCTACCTAGAATTACTCATTAAACATAGAAATTCCTTAAAAGTTAGAACCTTTATTTTTAATAACTGTGTTATATTCTATTTTCTTACCTAAATGTCAGCCCAGTGCATTTTTCCCCTAGGAAGTTTTAAAATTGGTAGCCCACCCCATCATGTTTCTCCATAATACACATAGACATAAACCAAACATTTCAAATGCCTTTTGCTTTCTTTGGTCCTTATAAACATAATCAGTATGCAGTCTGTGGTTTTTATAACTGGTTATTAAATGGGAAAAGAAAAGTTTATTGGAATCCCATTTGCTGAGATGGCTTGGGAAGAAGTGGTTTGTAGTGACGTCCAGCTGATATTTTAATCGCTCTGCTCACTTCTACGACTTGGCAAGGTATTCTTGCAGTGGTTTGAATGGGAGACACAGGGTCTGCTTTGGTCACCCAGAGCATGGTGACTCTGAAGGGAGCAGGGAATGGAGGACTAAACACTCAGAAAGGTTTAGATGGAGTCATGTGAAGGCTCAGAATATACCATGGATTTCTTATTTCTTAAATTGCCATATATATTTGTCTATTTATTTATTTAATGGCAGGGGGTGGTATTTAGTGCCACCACACAGATGCAGAAGTCAGAAGGGAACTTAAAGGAGTTGATGCTTTCCTTTTACTATGGAGACTTAGAAGTAAAACTCAGGTCTTCAGGTTTGGTGGCAAACCTCTGCCTACTGAGCCATCTCACTGGCCCTGGAACATGGGTTTATTTAAAGGGTCCTCCTGTCTCCCAGGGCTGCACCAAGCAGCTCTGAACTTCTTCATTAGGCACTACAGGACTCCAGATGACTTCTCTCTTCCCTCTTCACTCCTTCAGGGGAACAGCTATTTGAAAGATATAATTTCAAAGAAATTGGTAGAAGTATCATTTAAGTTTGATGCAAATAGGAAGTTGTCTCCCCAAGTCTGATTCGAAAGTGGCATCACACTGTGTTGTCACCAGATGTGCACGACCCTCTGTGACCATCAGTGGAGCACTATGTCACCCTTTAACCCTGCAGTGCGAAGTCTGTCATCTGTCAGACCCATCTCAGTGCAGACAGTCATCAGATGGTCTGGCTGACCTGGACAGTTGTGTGAGCATGGTCTTGCTGGCTTCATATAATTATGAGATAATTTATGGCAACCTGACACCTTTTCATCTCAAAAGATCAAAGGTGAAATAATACATGGGAAGTTATTAATAAAACAGTGAAATAAATGCTGTTCTGAGGCTACTTGCTCATAGCTAAATAAATTGTGATTTTTGAATACAGTTCATTCTGAATCACAGAAACTGCTAGGTTAATAATATCAGGTAAATGCTGTGTAGGACTCAGTTTAGTGAGAGGTGTAAGAATCTAAAACTAGGGCTGGAGATGAGGCTCAGTGGTTAAGAGCACTGATTGTCCTTCCCAAGGACCTGGGTTCAAGTCTCAGCATCCAAGTGGCAACACACAACTGTTGCTTCAACACCCTTACACAGACATACATGTAGGAAAAACATGAATGCACATAAAAAAGAGAGAAAGAATCTAAGCCTATGAGTTGACAGGATGGTTTAGCATGGTGAAGGGCAGTCATAGCCAAGCCTAATGACCTAAGTTCAACTCCTAGACCTACAAAGAAGAATAGAGAATCAACTCTTGTAAGTTGTCCTCTGACCGGCATATGTGTACTATGGCA
>LOEQ01005663.1:17310-29745 GCA_001685075.1 Bramus lutescens
CCACAATGAATAAAACACGCTTAAAATAAATTTGTTTTATTTATTTGCTTGTTTGTTTGTTTTGAGACAGGGTTTCACTTGTAGCCCTGACTGGCCTGGAATTCTCTATGTAGATCAAGATGGCTTTGAACTCAGAAATTGCCCATCCTTCCCTCCCAAGTTCTGGTATTAAAGGCTTGTGCCACCATGCTCTGAAGAAATTTAATTAAAATATTTAAAAGACTCTACCATGCTAGTTCCTTTCCAACATGCAACGTTTATGAAATGGATCTTCCTTCATTTTGTTTGGAGAGGCATTTATTAATCATCTCGTTGGCCTCTAAACGATTAATAGTAAGTGCCCATCCACAGGAAATCTTGTTCACTGTCTACCAAGTTGCTGAAAAGCTGGTGTGAATTATCCAAAATACATCTTTCTAAACTGGGTCATATAGAAAGATGATGCGGAATGTGTTTTCATCCACTTAGGTTTCAAGAACAGAATACTTCAAACTGGATTTTATAAATGACTGCACTGCCCACAGTCTGGATACTGAACCAGGTTAAGAGGCTGGTAGGTTCAGTTTAGTGAGGCTTCCTCCAACTAGGTAAAAGAATCTGTGTGTCCTTGTGTGGAGAAAAGATAACTTTGTAAAGGTGCCAATGTCACTCAGAGGAGCAGAGTCTCAGGTCTTCATTGTCTCCCCCATCCTTTCCTCTTGATAGCACTGCTGAAAATTAGGTTTCAAAGTATCAAATTTTGGAGGCCATCTTCAGACCATGACACACTGAGAAAGCAAAGTTTATTGTTATTCTCCTTCTGTTTATAAAGCGTCTCTCCCCCGAACCAACAGTTAGTGCCATTCAAGGTTGTTCTCTTGAAGTTGTAAATTAGCTGAGCTGGGCCTTCAGGTCAATTGATTCATCATCTAACTCAAAGCACCAACACTCCTCATTTCTCTTTTCCTGATGAGACTGAGGAGCCCAGAAAGCTTCAGGAGACGGTGCTTATGTCGGGGCTGTGAGACTAAGGCTGGTGTGGGTGTTCTCTCTGATACACACCTGCTGCCTGCTGAGCGATCACATTTTTCATAGTAGGAAAAAACATATTGAAGTAGAACAGTGCCTAACTGATTTGTTAAGTCTGAAATGGAAGCTATCTGGCATGTAGTTACACATCAGATGCCCAAGAGACATGAAAATGGGAACACCTGGCAGACTGCAGGCCTGAGCGAAGACCCAGAGACCTAACTGAACGGGAGACATCTTCCATCCTTCTTAACTGTGTTTGGCTCTGGATACAAAATTAATTTTTACCACTTTTGCTTTTCAGTCTTAGCATTGTGAATAATAGCCTCTGTGGAGACTCCTGCCGTGTTGCTGGCTGCCACATTTTTCTCCTGAGGAACACTTATTTGTGTTGTGTGTCTACATAAACTTTCCACAAGATGGTGTGCAATGCTGTAGAGAATCTCTGCTTAGGATCTAAAAGGCCTAGCTCCCAGGTCCATCTACCACTGGCTGACTAACTCTGGCCAAGTCAGTTTCTATCTCTGCTCTAGTCTGGCCCATGTTGGAAGAATGAAGAAGATGGGCTCTGGTGTTAGCGAATGACGAGACAGGGCAGCAGCAGTAGCACGGATGTATTAAGTAGAAAGAGGTGAAGGCAAGCAGGAAAAAGCCACAGAGTTTCCCTTGGACTTCTGTAATCTGGCCTGTGCAGAAAGAAGTCACCTACTCTGGGTGAGGGGCCTTTCTCCTTAGTTAATTGGTCCAGAGATTTGCCCATTGGCATATCTCCTAGATGATTCCTAAGTCAATTAGCTTTAACAACAAAAATTAACCATCACACCACCCTCCATTCACTGGGCTCCATCTTAGCTTTCAATTTTAATCCTGAAGATATCTCAGTATATCAAAAATAGATCTTGTGTCCTAAGTGTCAGTGGTGCAAGGACAGTGAGCAGAAATTTGGGGCTTTCAATCCATCCGTGAAAAGGAACTATAGGCTCCCACATGTTTTTAAACATTAGTAAAGCAATCTCATGCACTAGATCAGTGGTTCTCAACCCATGGGCATATATCAGATATCCTGCATATCAGATATTTACATGGTGATCCATAACAGCAACAAATTGCAGTTCTGAAGTGGAAATGAAAATGATTTTATGACTGGAGGTCACCCAATTGTGAGGAACTGTGTTAAAGGGTCAAGACACCAGGAAGGATGGGAATAACAGCACTAGACTTGGCTCCAGCAAGATGCACATTGTGCCTCCACTCTCCAGGGTAGCAGTGTTTGGAGGGGGCCCATGTGGGCATCTGGGACATGAGGAGGGAGTGCTCACGCACAGATTAATGTCCCCTAGTGAAAGTGAGTTGTTAGTCACTGTCGTGAGACTGGACTGGTTCCCACTGAGTGGGTTATTGAAGACATTCCCCTCTCTGCCTTCTGCTTTCTGTGATGAATCAAACCAGCACCAGGCCCTCATCAAAGCCAGGCAGAGGCCATCACCATGCTCTCAGGCTTTCAATCTTCAGAGCTGCAAATTAAATGAACCTGTAAAGATCATCGCCAAGTTTCAGGTATGTTTATATAGTAACAGAAAACCAGTGCAGACAGGTCCTTAACTAGAAACCCCACCAGACTCCCTAACTAGGGAATGGTACCTCAGCAGGAGCTCTGTTGCCAACTTCCTGTTTGGAGGTTGCAATTCTTAATTTTCCACATTCCATGGTGGCAGTTGCCTTGGCTTTCTTTGGGGTACCATCTCCCTATTTCACATGATTAGTGCACCTGCAGTGAAAGCCACATGTCTCCCTCCTACATCTTCATGGAGACCAAGCACTGATATTTGTCTCTGACTCACTTATGGCAAAAAATTCCTGCTGGTGCCACTGTTGTGTGGACCTCATCTTAAAGTGGAGCAAAGCACTGGGGCCCAAGAGCTCTTCCCCTTTCTGATTGGCTGGTAGTGGGATACACTCTGCAAAGGTGGAATGGAAATGCAGGCTCTCTAGAGGCCATATGATATGAACAGTTGGCCCAAGGCCCAAGGAAAGGAAGTGAGAGATGCTGAAAAGACACCTTGGATTCAGACAGACAGACAGGATTCTCCCATTCGTCCCTCCCTGCTTCCTCTGAGACATTCCCTGTAGCATTCTCAGCCTTTGCTTTGGGGAAGCAGATTCCTCAAGTTTAAATAATTTCTGCTTGAAAAGAAGGCATGGGTCGGTCTGTGAGCAGAGCAGGAAGAGCATCAGCCCAGAGCTGCTGAGCAGAGCAGGAAGAGCATCAGCCCAGAGCTGCTGAGCAGAGCAGGAAGAGCATCAGCCCAGAGCTGCTGAGCAGAGCAGGAAGAGCATCAGCCCAGAGATGCTGTGCAGCGCAGGAAGAGCATCAGCCCAGAGATGCTGTGCAGAGCAGGAGTGGCCCACAGATCATAATACCTTGTGCTCCTCACTGCACAAACACTCTCACAACTGACACTATCACAACCGACCTGCACAAGCACATGGCTTTGCTATTGATCTTGTATCATATCCGTGATAATCATGTATATTCCCCTCCATGGGTTCACTTGAATTACCTTCTATTTATATGACAATAAACCCCTGGTACCTAAAAT
This sequence comes from Bramus lutescens, assembly GCA_001685075.1. Classification (NCBI taxonomy): domain Eukaryota; kingdom Metazoa; phylum Chordata; class Mammalia; order Rodentia; family Cricetidae; genus Bramus; species Bramus lutescens. Next base: position 20,919 of record LOEQ01005663.1, read on the forward strand.
CTGCCTTATTACTGGATTGCCAATTTCCCAAGTGTGAAGATTACATGTGCTATAGTTACCCAGTAGTTGTTACAAAGGGGTTTAGTGAATAAGTGCCACTAAATTGTTGTGTGCCAGTAAACTGGTGTGTGCCACAAACCTGTCTTCTTCCAACAGGGAAATGACAACAGACCAAGGCCCAATTTGACAAACCAGTGAGTTAACTGGAGCTACTCATCAGAGTATGATAAGGAGTTACAAAACCAGGAAGAATTCAAAGAAATATGCATCGCTGAAAAGCACACCCCAACCTGAGTGATAGCTCATGAAGCTTCAACCCTAGAACTCTCTGTACAACTTGTAGGCAGTTCAACAGGTGGGAAATCCTCCAGGTGGTTCTGCTTGTCAGAGTCTTCTCCCCCTGAAGTCATCTACTGGTCCATAACCTTGGTAAGGGGCCCGCGATCCTGCTAGTTTCAGGAACTTCTTGAGACTTATGAGTTGCCTACTTCCTGAGACTCATGTACTTCCAATTCTTTTCTAGAGAGTATGTTTTAACTTGGCTTCTTGAGCATTAAGGAGTCTCCCTCAGGGATGGGATGGTTCAACTCTGAAGAAATTGCTGTACCATATAAGCAGACAGGAAGAACAAGTTGTTATGAGGAAGACCCACAGAACAAAGAAAGAGTTAAAGGATAGTATTGGAGCTATCCCTGAAAATGTACTGTAACCAGAGAACCCAAAGGAGGGGTCTTATCCAGGACAAGTCCACAATGAAAAAAGAAATACCCATACAACTCCTTGAGCTATCACAGAAGCTCATACCCTGGTGGGGTTACAATAGTAGGGTGGTTAGGGAAGTTTGAGAAGTACAAAGTATCTTTCTCCCCTGAGTTTAACTATCTACAATGCTGTTTAACAACTGTCTCAAGAAAGACTCTCTGAGTTTTGGTATCACAGCATTTCTAACAGAAACTAAGAAAGTCATTACTCAGTTGTAAAAAACCAATGAGGAACCAAACTTGACATCAATAAAATTGTTAGACTTCAGGAAAAGCTCAGAATTTGAACCATTCTTCCAAAAGTAAAAAATTTCTCTTTAACATTTTAACTAGTAGAACAAAAGCTAATTATTAGGAAGAATATCTTTCACATATTATTTAGAAGCAAAATATCTACAGAGTTGCATTTTCTTTAGAAAATTCTTTAACTTTTTTTAAGCCAAAAGTTTTTCATAAACCTAATTTTAAATATAAACCCATTCATATGCCACCAACTATACACATAGCATTACATATAACACATTATATGCAAGCTTACTGAGGCTTGGGTCTAAAGTGTCCCCCACAAGTCTCATTTATTATAGCTTAGTTCCCACCTGGTGGAGCCAGTCACTAAGAGGAACTGATCCTGATGGGAAAGTCTGCTGATGCAGTCACCATAAAGCATGGTTGGAAGGTAGCACCTAGTGGGAAAGAATTTGGCCACTGGGGCACTCTGTGAAGAGATGTGCATTGCCCCAGGCTCTTGCTTTCTCTCTCCTCTCTTTTTGGTCAATACAAGATGAGCAGTTTTCTCACACCACAGTGCCCAATCTCATTAGAGGCCCAGAAACTCAGAAGCAACTGATTGAGGCCTTTGAAACAGTGAGCTGAAATACACCTTTCTTTCTGATTGTCCTCATAGGCATTTCATCACAGCAACAAAAACATAGTTAACATAACTTTGCACAACTATATTATATATGTAAGAACACACGTAAACACATACACAGAGACTATTATATATAGTCAGTCCTTGGTATCTCAGGGGAATTAGTTCTACGATTCCCACACAATCTCAGGATACCAAAATCCATCCATGCCAAACATCCCTGATGTAAAACTGCAGAACTTTCATTTAGTTTGTGCAAAACCTCCTCTTAAACTATCCTTAGGTCTCTCACAGCACAGAGTGAAAGTTGTTTGCTGTTAAGTTTCTCATAGTTCTTTGTGCATGCTGGGCAAGTGTGATATTACTCCTGAAGCTTTGGTTTACTACACAGAGGCCAGAAAAAATTTATATTCCCTGAAGACAGAGTCTAGGTTTTGGTATTTTCATTCTGAGGCTGATTGAGTTAGTGGTAGAGAAACTGTGTATGTTTGGGGAAGTTGTCCTGCTCAGCACCAGTCTCAACAAAAAGCAGTTTCGAGGTGAGGTCTTGGTGAAGCAGCCCCAAAGTGCCATGGAATCCTTTCGGAGTGTGAGAGAGATTGACAGCAAGCATGACCCCGAGCTCCCACAGGGTGTGTGCCCATCCTAGTGGGCTAAGGCCGCAGATTGCAGGTGAAAGATGACTAAGGAGTCTGCAAACACAAGCACAAGTCCTACCTAGGAAATCCTGCCATGGCCTTTCCCTCAGAGGAGGAGTCATAACCCACTATCACCCTGAGCTAAATTCTCTTTCTTTTGGGACCTAGTCATGGAGTAATGCATGTCATGTTCTAGCTGTGCTCTGGGCATGGGTGCACCTTAGCAGCAGGCTGAAATGCTTTGCAGCCTCCCCACCTCCTGAGGAACTTGTGAGAGGAAGATTGATGTACAGGAGGCTTTCAGGAGCACGCAGAACCACATTACATTCAGAACCAAGGCCTTAGTTTGTAGGACTCAGGCTTGAGCAGCCCAATAGAGTTTCAGATTACCTGGTTCCAGGAAAGACCACCAATTGAGACCACCTAGGAATGGACCAACCGAAAGAAGAGTACCTAATGATCTAAAGGAAATTCCTAACCAAAGGTTCCAACCATTGTAGATAGGATCTCCTGATGTTCCTTAGCCCAGTGCGCGCGTGCGCGCGCGCACACACACGCACCCTTTCACCAGGTGTGAAATGTTAGTCAATCAGGGGTCCTGAACCTTAGAAATCCCTCACCAAACCTCTATTATTATAAAAGCAAGCAAACAAACAAACAAAAAACAACAACAAAAAAAACCCACCCCAACTGCAGTCTTTTCTCTCTGATCATGCCAATGCGTTGGACTCATGGACAGTCCGAGTTCCAACTTGAATAAGTAAAAAGGCTCTCCGCTTTTACGTACAGGACTCAGCTTCCTTGTTGGTTTGGGGGGGTGGGCTCTGCGATCTGGGCATAACAGGTTTCCACTACAACACACTGGCAAATTCACTGCTTCCTCCAAAGGCAAGAGCCTCTGAGGAGTCCGTCAGGAAATGGGCATTTGCCTTCTGGAACAGTGAGTGTGGAGTCAGGATGAGGCTAAATGTTCTGAGAGGATCCCTTCTAGCGATTCAGTTTTGCTGTGGAAACAAGTTCCTTTTAGGTTTGGGGAACTCTCACAGCAGCTGGGAGAGTCCAGTCCCTTTGTGGAGCTATTTTCCATTGTCCAAATGGTTCCCATTGAGCCCTTCTCTTCCAGCTCTTTGAACCACTGTGCGATTCTTGCTGCCACGTTCCCAGTTGGGGTGCTCTACTCCCAGCCGAATATCGCCTCTAAGACATAGGCTTGCACTGTCCTAGAATATGCCTCTAAGACATTGCCACCGAGGAGTAGCAGGAGCTGTCTGGCCAGCCCACCCACGCTGAACCCAGCTTCTAAATGGTGACTTGGCAGTTGATTCTGTTCATTAAAATGGTCACTCCAGTGAACTTTGCCTGAATCTGCCAAAAGTGGTTTTAATGACCACCATACAATCTGCTTAAGTCTTAGAATTAATTTCATGGAGTCTGTTTTTTATCAGATACTAAGCATTCAAATATTAATATAGGTTTTCCATGAGCGGGTGTCAGTGTTGGGGACTTCCTGGGCACTTAATTTTGCTGAGTAGGATTGGCCCTCCTGGGACTGGTTGCTATGCCGCAGGGGACAATGGGATTCCTCACACAGTGGTGGCATGGGATTTAGTACTTATTTCCCCAGAAGGAGGGCAAACCTTGACTCTTGCATCCTGGGAGCTTCTGGAAATTAAAGTTAATTCACAGCTTGACACAATAGGACCTAATTAAATTCCTTCCTAGCCAGACGAGGAGAAGGCTGTGCTGTCTGGCTGGTGGACACACAGAAGCGTTCTCACCTGACAGAACAAAACTCATTTCTCAGCATTGAATGTAAGTCTCTTTCCCAAACTATGTGTGTTGGGCATAGACGTCTCCTTAGAATTAAATTAAGCTTGTCTTGACCTTCTTCTTGTGGGGCAGAGCACACTGTCAGTCAGATGGGCTCCCTAGCTTGATGTCTGCATTTATGGAATTTCCCATGTCTTCCTTATTTCTTTTTTTATTAGCATCTATGTATTTCCTGGTTCATAAGGCCATTTTCACACATGTGTATAATCTCATTTGACTGTGTTCCCCAAATACCTCATTGCCTGCCTCCTTTGTCTCCCTTCCTAGTGTTCCTTCATTCACTTTGCTGGTTTCACTTCTACTTTAATGCTAGGTACACATATATGAGTTTATGTGTCTATATGAATCTAGGACCCACAAATGAGAGAAAACAGGTTTGCCTTTCAGAGATTGACTTAATTTGTTAATATGATAATTTTCATTTGCAGTCATTTCTCTGAAGACAACATAATTTTGTTCTTTATGATTAAATACAAGTTCATTGTGTCTGTGTGTGTGCGTGTATGCATGCATATAAATGCATATATCCCATGTTCTTTAACCCTTCCTATGTTGATGGGTACTGAGGTTGGCTCCATAACTTAACTACTGTGAGCAATGCAACAATAAACGTTAGTGTGCAAGTGTCTCTGTGATATGTTGACTTAAGCCCTTTGGAGAAATACCCAGAAGTGGCATTATGGGATCATATGGTTGATCTACTTTTAGTTGTTTTTTTAAAGAACTTCCATACTGATTTCCATAGTGGCTGAGCTAATTTACATTCCCAGCATTGTATAAATGCCCCTCTTGATCCCCATATCCTTGCTGGTATTTGTTATCTTAATGACCAGCATTCTGACTGGGGTGACATAAAATTGTGCTATGTCTTTAACTCATGATCCTCTTGCCTCAGACTATAGAATGCTTGAATTACAGGTGAATGTCACCACAGCAGGCTTCTAGTTTTTATTAAAAGACAAATTAAGCTTTCTTTCTTTGTGGGCATAGGGTTTAGGCGCCTCAGGCTTTGCAGGGTGGTGGGCATCCTGATGCTGTCTAGCTGTTCCGCTTACATAATTAAGTGGGCTTCCTATTTCTCTTGGTCACTTTTTAAAGCACAGATTCCAACTTCCTACAACATGATTTCTTTCATAAACAATAATAAAAATCAGCCACATCCCTTTATTATAAGGTTGATAGACTTTGGTGAAAAAATTTACATGTAGCATGGATTTTAGGACATTTTGTAAAAATCCTCCAGCTCGCTGGGTCTTTAAATTTTACTATTATTTCCAACTATGATTATGTTATTATTATTATTATGATGATGATGATGATGATGATGATGTATGTGCACCCATACATGATGTGTGTGTATGTATGTGCCACAGGGCCCATGTGAATGAAAGTCACTGGGCAGTTTTAAAGACTTGATCCACTCCATCCACCTTTACAGTTGGGGGTTGATCTTAGATCATTAGACTTGCTCAGCTGTCTTGGTAACCCCTCCTTTCTTGGTTTTTGATCAAAAAAAAAATTCTGAGACAGGAGCTTTGAAAAAGAATTGGTGGATAAGAGATCAGACTGCTCTTCTAGAGGGCCTGGATTCAGTTCTTATCACCTGTGTTTCAGGGCTCATAGCGGCCTACAACTCCAGCTGCAGGATGCCCTCTGCTGGCCTCTACGGGTACTGCACTCATGTGTACAAACCTAGATGTACACACACACACACACACACACACACTTAATTTTTAAAAAGTGAAAAATAAAACCTTAAAACAATAATTGGAGGCAGAGAATTAAAGACAAGCACTTACCATCTTAACCAGGTCTGGCCTGGGCCAACAGGAGGGAGATCAGAGGAAGTCAGCTGACTTCCTGGCTTGGAAGGTACACACTCTCCAAGGAGGGCGGGGTAAGTTCAGGTCCCAAGCATGGGGAGTTTTCATTTCTCTCTCTAAAAGCTCATGGGTCCTCTGGAGCCTGTGGGTGGCATTGTTGGTGGGATGTCTGTGATCCACACACAGATGACTCATCTCCGGCGTGGGTGGTCCCCAAAGACCCTCTAGAGGAGTCTCAATTGTTCTTAAGCTTCCTTGATGCTGCTAGGGCTCTCCTGGGGCCCATCAGAGATTTGCTCTCTCAGGCACCGAGAGCCAAATCCTCATTACCAAGGTTAAGCCAAGATTAGGTTGTTCTGGCTTGCTTCTCAACAGCAGGGGGAATAATTGTTTTTTCAAATACAGACCTCCTGGGGGGCCTTCAGGAAGGCTATCTGTTGTCTTTGGAGCCAAGGTTACAAAGGGAAGCAGTAGCTGGTCCAACAAAGTTTCTGATCACTGACAGAGAGGTGAAGGGAGAGTGCCAGTGACACCTGAGTACTCACCTGGGTCTTTTGGGCACATGCTCCTATCTTTCCGTGGTCATAGAAGCACACAACTTTCCCTTGTTGTGGGCCACCTACGTGGGGCCATAGACACACTTACTCTAGTAGTCTGATTGTGCTTGGAAGCCTGCCCCATGGTTGCTGCAATTCTCAGGACTCAGGAGGACCCATGCCGGATGTTAGAGGTTGGTGGTCTTTGTTCCAGTAAGGTCAAGGATGAGTCTGTCCAAGCTAACAGAAACTCCAGGGCTAGAAGTGGTAGATCTTGATGGGCCTGCTTTCTGATGTCTAACCTCTAACACACAGAGAGATGTCAACAGCCTCAAGCACCCCTCATTATATCAAGCATCCACCACCATAACTAATCCCAGCTTCCTGTTTTGAAGCTTGAGCCTAATGGTAGGTCCTCTGTAGCACCTTGTTTGACTAAGGAACATAATTCTGCCATGCGGCTCCCTAAGAGGAAAGATAAAATCCACACGGTCAGAAGTTGTATCTTTCACACTGACTGAAATCGAAGTGTGTGCCATCAATTGCAGATCCAAGAAGATAGAAACCTATTCTAGTTAAGGAGGGAGCTTCTGGATATGTCCTGGCTGCCTGTGAGCTTGAGAATACTTTATTTGAGGCACTAGCTTCTGCGGGTCATCTGAGAGCCAGCTGTGGCTAAGAGGGAAGTGGAGCATTTGGGGAGAAGAATAAATTAGTCTTGGCACTACACCCTGACTACTAACTAGATAGAGAAAGTCTTAGAGAATGAGCCAAAGATTACAAAGAGTGGGATTGGGGAACATCAAATCTTGGAAATACAGAAGGGGCCAAAATGGCCTGAGGCCTATTATCTGTCGCTTTTTTATTTACTATGACCTGGCAAACTTAACTTAAGGAAGGGAGAGTCCAAGTTTGAAGAGATAGAGTCCATCAAGAGAAGCAAGGCATGACAACGGGAGCGTGAGACAACTGGTCATGTGTCTCCCCCTGCAGGAAGTGGAGAAAGACCAGTGTTGTGCTCACCTCACTTTATCCCCTTTCAAGCCCAGGGGGCAGTGGCATCCACACTCAGGGTGGCTCTTCCCTCCTTAATTAAACACCTCTGGAAACTCCCAAGACACAGCCAGAGTCTCCTAGGTGGTTCTGAATCCAGTCAAATTGACAGCAAACACAGACCATGACAAGCAGCTGTCATTTCCTCCATATCAGCATCATAAGGGCATATAAGATATGGCTGGAAAGAGACTCTGGGAATGGTCTTGGTGTGCTCAGAGAATGTTAGAAGCTGTGCTAATTGAATGAGTCTAGAGGACTTAGATTATTACCCAGAATCCTATTCCTGTGCATTCAGAGACCTGAGGAATGCAAGGCGAAGCTGTAGAGACTCTGCATGTTTTCTGTCTCTGGTTTCTGAGAACTAGGAGGTAAGCTGAGCCAACAGGACTAAAAGTAGCCCTGGTCCTGTGGTGTTTTGGGTTCCACCTCTTTTCTGTTGCTGTCAGTGGATCTGCAAGAAGATTAGGGGCCCATCTGGGATAAAACAACATGAAGGACTTAGAGGATGAAACTACAGAGAAAGCAATTGTATATTATCTTCATTTTATGTCTTGGGTATGCTATTTGGAAGTTCTTTTTTTTAATTGATTTTATTGATCTATACATTTTTCTCTGTTCCCCTTCCTTCCTTTCCTTTACCCTTCAACCCTCTCCCATGGTCCTCATGCTCCCAATTTACTCAGGACATCTTGTCCTTTTCTGATTAGATACATGTATGTCTCTCTTAGGATCCTTATTGTTGTCTAGGTTCTCTGGGATTGTGAACTATAGGCTGGTCTCCTTTGCTTTCTGTCTAAAAGCCACTTATGAGTGAGAGCATATGATATCTGTCTTTCTTGATCTGGGTTACCTCAGTCAATACGATGTTTTTAGATCCATCCATTTGCCCACAAATTTCAAAATGTCATTATTTTTTTCTGCTGTGGAGTACTCCACTGTGTAAATGTACCACATTTTCCCCATAAATTCTTCAGTAGAGGGGCATTTAGGTTGTTTCCAGGTTCTGACTATGACAAACAAAACTGCTATAAACATAGTTGAGCACATGTCCTTGTGGCACAATTGAGCATCTTTTGGATATATACCCAAAAGTGGTATTGCTGGGTCTTTAGGAAGGTTGTTTCCTAATTTTCTGAGAAATTGCCATACTGATATCCAAAGCAGCTGTACAAGTTTGCACTCCTACTAGCAATGCAGGAGTGTGCCCTTTACCCCACAACCTCTCCAGCATAAGTTGTCATCAGTGTTTTTTATCTTGACCATTCTTACAGGTGTAAGATGGTATCTCAGAGTTGTTTTGATTTGCATTTTT
>LOEQ01005663.1:39924-54927 GCA_001685075.1 Bramus lutescens
TAACTGTTGCTTATGTAATTAATAGAAACCAAATGTCCCAGTAGCTAGCCACTCCACACTGCAGTCTCTCCCTTTCCCACTGATTTGAGAGTCTCTCCCCATGAGTTCATTTTCTTCTCTGTCCCTCCACCCCAGGCTGCAAATGTCTGCAGTCTAAAGGTCTTTTGTCAGCCACACTGAAAGACTCCCGTCTTCTTGAAAGTGAACTTGCCTGCCTTGTTTCATTATTGGCAGGGCATTCCTCACAGACGGGGACCTCGACCTTCTGAAATTCTTGTTTAAGATTAGATACCAAACGCAGCAGTCCACAGGAGAGCTAACAGGCAGCTTCGGTACACACAGCAAGACCTCCAGAGGGGTCAGGTTATTAACTCACGGGAAAATGTGGATCTGATGGCCAGACAGGATGTAACTCACATTCTGATCTGCTATTGGCACTGGGGGTCGCTGAGTCCCAAGAAGGGAGTAGCCCAGGATTTGGTTCACAGGAGATGGTCTTACTTTGGAGATGTTTTTTCAAGCACATGAATGTCGTTGAGCCCTACCGTGGGATTTGAGAAGCTCCGCTTTCTCTTGCTCGGACCTGCTTCTTTTCTCCCCCTCTACTGCCTTTTCCCAACGCAGCGTTAGGCTGTTCCCGAAGTCTAAAGTGTTCCATAGCTGACAGTGAGACAGAGCTTAGAAGGTGTTCTGGGACTTTTCCTGAGGAGACAGAAATAAATGTGTGTCCACCTTCCCGATAGGCACCAAGAGACCCTAGAAATGGTCCATTCAAGGCCAGTTTGGAGAACCAGTGGGATTACTGGTGTTACAGGAACATGATCACTTCCAAGGACCTGGGTGACTTAAAGCCAATTTGTGGTAGGAAAAAGAAATCTCACTCCAACATGGATTATCACTCACAAAAGGGGCACTGAACGGTTCCCACTGCCAGGCAACTTTGTATTTCCTGTATGCTCCAGCATGCCCCAGAATCACATGGAGCCGGGTATAGAACCAAAGGGACTAGAATCTCAGGGGAGGGTCTAGTGACAGCTCTTAGCCAAAGACCCCAACCACTAACGTGTTTCCTACTTCTTCATTGCGTGACTGCAGGGAAAGAAAGGCCTTTTTCTAGGCATTCAGAGCAATTGTTTCATTGTGGTGGATGGTTCAGTCCGGCCAGGAGGAAAGAGTCCTCTCCAGCAGAAGTCAGTTTGGTTTCTTGTATCCATAGGAGATATGTTGAATTTGCAAGTCTACAAGTGGGGAATCCAGTTTAGGAATGTATGTTGTTTATTTGGCATGAAAATTGGCTAATAAATGTGTTGTTTTGTATTGGACAGAGACTTGGTTTCAAACTTTGCTGAAAAATCTGAATTTTATTGATTAGGCCTTGAGTAGTAGGTTCTTGATCAGCTCAGATGCCTCCACAGGTCCCTCTGTCTGCTGATCAGGGTTTGGTGATTTCTTCTACTCATTCTCTGTTGGGGTTCAGAACCCTGTGTTTGATATGGTAGGGTGTTTCTGAGGATCCATCTGGTGTCTCTCCCTTCCTCTGTCGTTTTCTTGTCCACACAGCTAACAGGCCACTGGGTGGACCCCTGAATGTGAGGACGCCTCTCTATTCTGTGTGACAGGAAAGCTGGCAGGATTTCACAGAGAGGATAGAGTACTTTCCCATCATATGGACAGATATCATACAGTTCTGACACTGACACATTTATATCTGGTGGGCATCTATGTGACCTCAAACTCCTTATTCACTGAAAGCCAGAAATCTGGGGAGGCCATTTTTTTTTCAGAATACACTTAACATTCATAGGAAAGACATAAAAGACAAAAATATGTTAAATATCTGCACTTTCTTTTAAACAATTTTAATTTGTGACTAGCACACAAAGCAGTAAGTTTCGTTTTCAAACATGTTTTATACTTGATTCTTATTTGCCCCTTACTGCCTTCCCTGTCTCCTCCCTTCCTTCCCATCTCCCCTTGTGCTGCCATGACTGTCCGCTCCATGGTCTTCTCTGTCTCATTTCTGTTTCCATGCCCCCCACAGGCATGCACACATACACACTTAAATCTAGATCTACATATGAGAGAAAACATATGTACTTGTGTTGCTTATTTGCTTAATGTGATGACCTCCAGTTCCATCGATCTCCCTGCAGATGACAGAATTTCGTTCTTTGTTACAGTTGAATAAAACCCTCTTTGTAGTGATAGGAAGCAGGCTGCATTCCTGGCCCAGTTAGCTTAACCCCTGAAATAACCACACAGAGATCTGTATTAATTAAATAGCTGCCTGGCCCATTATCTCTAGCCTCTTCTTGGTTAACTCTCACATATTAATTAATCCATTTCTAATAAATCTGTGTATCACCACAGGGTCGTGGCTTACCGGGAAGATTCTAACCTATGTCCATCTCAGGCTGGAGGTTCATGGCATCTGCCTGTCTCTGCTTTCTTCCTCCCACAATTCTGTTCTGTTTTCCCTGCCTACCTATGTTCTGACCTATCAGGACAAGCAGTTTTCTTTATTAATTAACCAATAAAAGCAACAGATAGAAGACCCTCCTACATCACCTCTTGTACACTTAAAAGCGTCTTTTAGAGACAGCCCACATTGTCTTTAACTTTGGAATTGGTTTACTTTTATGCCAGCACACCAGTGTTTCATGATGGCACCTCCATGCATGGCTCGCTTCTGCTGCTCTCCTCCCTACTTGCATCCCCATCCTCCTGCCCTTTGCGGTTCTTCCACCCCAGGCCATTCCCCTTTTGTTTCATGATACAGGCACCACACCTTCTTTGCTCATTCATGGGTTTGTGGATGTCTAGACTGGGGCATTAGCTTGACTATTTTGAATGAGGCAGCATCAAGCATGGTGGGAAGGTGTCTTGTGTTCATTTTCTGAGTTAGACATTCCAGAGCCAGTATCTGGGCAGAAACTTCAGGAACAGTTTGGGTGTCCAGAGTGACATCATGTTTAGTTGACTGCACAGTCCAGTCATTGGGGCCCTCACACATGGGCCTTTCCCCAGCCCCAGAACTTAGTCTCACATGAGAAAGTACCTGTAATCCATCACATTATCTCCCAAGTGCTGACCCCTGACTTTATTGGGGGGGGGTTCCTAGAATTCTCTCAAATTTTTGGTCTTAAAAGAAACTTCTGAAAGTACAGAGGTGCGGTAAGGATTTTAACATCTCTTCCCCAAACTCTGGAAGTAGCTGAGTTCCAGTTCTGGCTTCATGCCACGGTGTCAACAGCCACCACCATAACAAGCTGACATCCTTTAGGGCATTGGATGGTGGTATGGATGCCAGCCACTGTTGTGACTGTGATTGGGAGGCTCTCTGGGCTAAGTCAGAATAGCAACAGTAAAACCCTATGAGTATGAGCAATGCGGAGATGCTAAGTCAGACACCATACGACGTCGATCAACCCCATGAGATGACATCAATATACTGTCTGAAGATTATAAGAGATCTGAGGAGTTAAATTAGTGGCCATGCGAGATAAAGTGTGAACTGAAGGCTCCTTGGCCCAGTAGGCTGGATAGATCACGGATGGAGGAGATAGGCAGGTCCCTGAGAGTGGGAAGGACAGCCAAAGTCATGCAGATTTCTCATTCTCTGCCTGGTCTTAGTCGACCTATGCTGTGCTCAATGCCCTCAATATTTTGGATGATTAAAATTTAAAGAGCTTATAAAGCCAGCTGCTGAGTCTAGCCTACAGTTGGAAGAGATTTAGAATATGTCCTATACAGCAGATCACTAAGGTCCTCAATGCTTCCCAGCTGCCCAACTTGTCAAGATGGCACTCAGCCCCGGCTGCCAGGACAGGCACGGGTGACTTTAAAATGCCCACATCCTTTGCAGATTAGGTAAATAAGGACCTCTGAGGGTGGAACCCAGATGGCGCATTTGGGGAGCCCTAGGAAGTTGTTGGTCAGCTGTATCCTGAAGTTGTACCTGAGCCAGCTCCTTAAGAATAGTCCACGGGAAGTGCTCTTGATGCCCTAAGCTCAGGGCTATATGCGAAGAATCTCAATTTCTAGGGGATGCTATATCAAATTAGGATTTTTTAAATTTAGAACTAACTGACAGTTTCTCTAGGGTGAGGAAGAGGCCTTAGGATCCCTTAGACCAATGGTTCTCAACCTTCCTAATGGTGTGACCCTTTTAAGTTCTTCATGTTGTGGTGACCCCAACTCTAAAATCATTTTCATTGCTACTTCATAACTGTAATTTTGCTACTGTTATGAGTTGTAATGTGAACATTTGTGTTTCCCCATGATCTTGGGAGACCCCTGTGAAGCGGTCACGATCTACAGGTTGAGATCCACTGCTCTAGACTAAGTTACAATTACTGAGCATGAAATTTTGCAGGTCAGGGAGCATGGCTGAAGATGTCCATTATAAAGTAATCCCACACTGGCTCAGAACTGAGTATAATAAAGGGTTTTTTATTCAGGGATAGACTCACAGATCACAGTTCTCTGCATGAACAGGGAACCAGAACTGAATCCAGCAGTGGAGAGAGAGCTTTGGGCTGCATTCATTGTATAAGAGAACAGTGCCCAAGTGGCTGAAGGAGTTCCCACAGCACATGGCTTTCTTGGGTTTTCAAAGGTTTCTGAGATCTAGATCAGGAGTTCCCCAAAGCCAATGTATTTATTACTCCAAGAGCACCTGGAGAGCAGAGTTTAGAATACGAGACTTGGACAAGATGACAAGGGTGGGGCTATTAACAGCCTTCTTGTCAGGGCCACAGGCCCACAAGGTAGAGCTGAAAACCTGTGAGTAGAGCTGAGAACTCAGTGCTTTGGTTTTGTCTCTGGCAGTGCTGGGGACTGAACCCAGGACCTTGGGGATGCTTAGGCAAGTACTGCCCCACTGAACTACAATCTTAGGCCTGAACTGGTAGTTTCTTAAGAGCTTCCTACATAACTGTCATAAGCAGCTATGACATGTCACCGTCTGACATGTTCTCTGTGTTCAGGTGAGGCTGCGACCACAGCTGTTCCATCAGCTTGCTCTGCCCCTTCCACAGTGACAGCTGTTTGCTGTGAACCATTCACAGCTTGGGACCTGAACTTCTCTCCAGCTCTTAAGTGCCCCCATCATCGCTGTATTCTATTTCTCAGAAGGACCCTTCCTTCACCCCCTCTTTATTCTCTCTCTTTTCCCTTTCCCTCCTTGTCCCTCCCCCACATCCCTTAACTCATTGCTCAAAAGGATCTCCGACATGCTTACCTTCTGCCTTATATTACTACGGCTCACAAGAGGGTCAGGGTTCAGCAAACCACTTAAGTACATTCTAGAAATTGAGAAATTGAAAATTGAGATAATAGCATTTAAATCACTACTTTCACACACACACACACACACACACACACACACACCCTTATGATTTAATTCAAGAAAGTCTGTCATGAACAAAATATTAGAATTTCAAAATAAAGCAAAAATCATTCACAGCACCACACAGACCACTCTAAAGCCTCAGGCGTGAGAAATAAATATGATATAGATCATAACTTCATCTTGACATTTTGTCCTCTTGTAACTTTCGCTTTAGTTTAGTGCATTAGATACTGCAAGGAACTAGCTTAGTAAAGTGTGCAGATATTGGTGATGCCTGACTCTCATGCAGCTTGGACATATCCTCCTGTGTTCTGTGAGTCAGGTCTCACAGCCTGCAGCATTCACTGCAGTGTAAAGTCCATGCGAGTGTCTGCTAGGCTGCAGAGTTTAGGAAACAATAAAAGCCCAATAGTCTGAACATGTTCAGGATTGGTTTATTTCCCCCCAGTTATCTTTTCATCTGCCTAGTTGAATGTAAGGCTGCTTTGTGTTTATCATAAAAGTGGATGAGAAACTTGCTTTCTTATCAGCTACTTACAAAAATCTTTAAATCGACTTTACTCATTTCTTGAGAGGTTTTGTAACTCAGACCTTGAACACTTTTGTAGCCACCAAGGCTGTCTTTGAACTCCGATGCTCCTACTTGCACCCCCAAGCAGACCACAACACTCAACTCCTTAAAAAGAAGATGCAGCTATGAACAACCAAGATGATTAAGAAAAAACAAAAGGGCAGGTTGTTTAGTCAGGAAAGAGAGACAGGAGGAAGTCTAGCCTGGGGAGAGTCTCCAATGGAGAGGACATGCTGGTGCCCACGCTGCTTGCAAGGCAGAAATCTATACCACCCATGGAGGCCCCAAAGGCCTCATCTGGAGAGTCTGAGGCTGCTGTTGTGCCGTGCAAGGGAGGACAAGGGATTCCTTTTATGTCCATGAGAACAATAGTAAGAAATAGTTGAGATTTCAGAAGGCATCATCTGAGGCCCAGATCTGAGTACGGGACCCCAAGTCTGCAGTTCTCAGAAGTTATCCAGATACTGGGGAGTTCGGATCTGGAGTGCCATTTGACCATGTCCCTGCCATGCACATGGTACACCCTACAGGCTCCAAAGCGAAGGGACAATCTGTCATGGACCGAACTCTGCAAAGCTGCGAGCCCTAGCAGCAGAGAAAGCAAGGAGGAAATGGGTGTGCTCTGCGCTCTGCACTCCTTGGTCATTTGGTCCATTGCTTTGTGGTAGGAAGTGCATCCCAGAAGGCCACATGTTTGCCTCGTGATGAGCAAGGATCAAGGTGACAGGAAGGTGCCAGTGCCCCAATATCCCTACAGAAGACACATCCCCAGTAATACAACTTCTCTCTTGAAAGTTCTGCCATTTCCCCAAAGTGCCACAGGCTGGTGACCAAGCCTTGAATACACTGGCCTTTGTGTGACACTCTAGGACACTGGTTCTGAACCTTTCTAATGCTGTGACTCTTTAATACAGTTCCTTATGTTGTGGTAACCTTAGGCATAAAGTTATTTTTTTTTGCTACTTCATAACTGTAATTTTTCTACTGTTATGAATCGTATTGTAAGTATCTGATATGCAGGAGATCTGATATATGTCCTCTGTGAAAGGGCCACTCCCATAGGTTGAGAACCACTGCTCTACATCTAAACTACAGCATCAAGTAAAACTTTGCTCTTTATAACATGAATATCTCAGATGCTTTGCTAGAGTAGTAGAAAACTGACTTGCCCAAAAAGCTTTTGAGTATTTGCTGCTGAAAGGCCTGACTCTGTCTCCATCAGATCTGAAGGGCCCAGAGGTCGCTGTCTGCGACTGTCAGCAGGAGCAACAGCACCTCTAATTTTGTGACTTACAAGCCTAGGTGTTCTTGTGCGTATTGCTACCTAAGTATTTCTTCTTTGCATTGTGCTCTCATTACTCTCTTCTCACTTTTAAGAAAAATGAGCAAAAGCTTGGAAGACAGACAGACAGACAGACAGTAGCTGTATTCTCTAAACAGTTTTCAGGGACAAAACACACTTTCTTCGATTCAATGTTTAGTGCTTTCTAAAATACTTAAGTTTAGAAAAATCATAAGCTGGGGGTTTTATTTACTAGTGATGCAATTTCTGTTTATCAGAAACAACAAACAAACAACTCCAAAGCATGAGGTTCATCTTCCCGTATGCATCAGGTTCTACTGATTCTGGACATCTTAGGGCCTGCGCCTGGCATTCCTTTAGCAAACTGGTCATAAATACACAGCTTATCCATCTGTCATAACTGATTTTAATATTTTTAGATTTATTTATTCTGTGTGCTTTGCCTACATGTATTATGTACAACGTGCAAGACTGGTACCTAAGGAAATTAGAGGAGGATGTCTTATCCCTTGGAAATCAATGTTTCAGATGATTATGAACCATCATGTAGGTGCAGGGAACTGACCCTGGGTCCTCTGTAAAGGAAAATGCTCCTAACTGCCAGTCATCTCTTCCGTCCTCAGAACTGGTTTTAATACCTGCTGACTCCCTCATTAATAAATGAACTCGATATATTTCATATTCAAATGAAAACTCATAATAACCTTTTTGGTAACTGTACTTGACCCCTCTCTGAGCCCACGGACCTCAGAAGTATGGATGTGCTTGGTGTACTGGCATGTCTCTCTGGATGGTATACACACCCACCCGATCACAGCTTGTTACATAACTGTTCCTCTCCATTCTTCTCTGCTTCCTTGATCAGGTTTCTCTCTAGACTCTTGGGGTTGACACCTGAAGGAATGGTTCATTCATTGCTTGGAACAGAGGCTGGGCCACAGAGAAGGAGTACACTTGAGGCATTTGTCTGAGTAACAAGATGCAAAGAAAGTCTGAGAGAGTAGAATGAGCTAGGGTGGGTGGTACAGGAAGATAGAGATGAGGTGCATTGGCCAGCTAGTCTGGATTGTCGGGGAGGTCAAGGTTCAGTGAAGAATGCTGTCTCAAAAAATAGAAGGAAGAGTGGTTGAAAATACTTAGCACCAAGCACTAGCCTGCACATACTTGTGCACACATACACATGCACACTTGTATAGATGCACACTTGCACACGCAAACACATACTGCACACACACACACACACACACACACACACAATTGACTTGAGGATTAAGAACAATTCATCCTTCAGAGTCTTACCTTGAGGAAGCCTAACTGAGCCAATGAGCAAGGCCAGGCTTCAGCCTCTTTGGGGGAGTGTCCCAGCGATGGCAGGAGTGAAGCCTGGCCAACAGAGTTCCAGTAGCCCAAGGGACTTTGTGTCTTGGCTCTCCCCTCTTCTCCCTCAAATGTGGGTAACCTGAGCTCTGTTGAAAGCATCCCCAGGGTATTTTGCTGTAAACCACCCCTGCCCAGAGAAGCTGCGAGTCCACAGAACAATCCAGGGCCTAACTCTCTCATCTTATCAGCCTCTCTCCAGCTCAGCACAGGGCTGCATTGTGTGAGGGTTCTTCCCCTCTTCTACCACCCCACCCCCGCCAGCCTTTTAAGTTTTAAGCTCCCAGCAGTCACTGAAATGTCTTTAGGGTTGAAAATGGCAACTGTTAGCAGTTCTCCAAATCTCCCTTTTCCCAAGTGTTTCTTGGGCACCCACTGGCAGATCTTATCTCAGGGCACTGAGCGGGCAGGACCCTTGTTCCCTGACCTTACCTCAGGCCCCTCCCCTTTTCTGCCTCCACTACGCCCCTCCCCCACCAGCTGCTGCAAATGAATGAGCTGTTGCTGGTGGGTGACAGGAATGAGGCTGTGCCTCTTCCCAGCTTCTCCGTCATCCCAGCCAGGCAGGTTCAAAGCAGCAAGTTATCTCGATTCCATATGTGCCTTAGCCCCAGCGGCCTGGCTTCCCCAAAGAGGTCAAAAGTGCAGCCTAGGAGCTCAGACAGGAGCCCAGCCCTGTACTGGCCAAGAGTGCAGGCAAAGCACCCTGGGTCTCCGCTGGTGTTTTCTCTCCACATCCTCCTTGCCCACAAAGATAAGGCTCTCTTCAAGCTCCTGTCCTTCCCCTGCTTTCCTTTCCTTTTATTCCAGACTGAGGCAGTTCTTTGTGAAGGGCGGGGTGGGTTTTTTTTTTTTTTGCACAAATATTTAATCTTCTCCAATCTGCCCTTTTGCACAATCTGTCAGCTCCAAACTGCTCTGTTTGCTTTAGTTGGTAACAGGATACTGTTTTGAAAGGCAATGCAGAAGTCGGATCACTTCTGAATCTGGCCTTTATTTTTGCATGAATGCTTTTCAAAGTAACTATAGATTTAGATTTTTCTTTATCACCAAGAATTGTGCTGCCAGTGTGGATGGGGTAGGGAGCAGCCTGGAAAATCTAGCCACAGAGTTGGGTATTTCTTTGTGGGTTTTTTTTTAATTTATTTTTTTCCCTATATCTTGGAAATCACAGTTGCAGAGAGGTTTTAGAATAAACCCAACCACAGCTCCACATGGCTCTCTGTTAGTCAGGATCTACTCCTTTGTCTTTGGAGCAAGTCATTCATTAGCTCATGCAAGCTAAGGTCGCTCCTGAGCAGCCACTCTTACAGCCTGCATTGTGAAATGTGTTTCTGCTATTGTGGCAACCCCTTTTCATACTGCCTATGGCCCTCATCACTTCCACTGTGCAAGAGAGATGCAGACACAGGTACCTTGTCTGCACACATGGAGCAGGCTCGAGTACTTTCTTCAGAGCTCTGTTTAGTATTGGCTTTGATCTGTGTCCAGGGATGGCGAAACTGTGATTTGCCATTATAGTCTCAACCAACGACAGATAACAGACCTTAATTGTTTGAGACTGAGCAACATCGTGCTTCTAACCTCCTTCAAACTTGCCCGTGAGCAGCCCTAGTGCTCTCGAAACTCACGGGATGACAGGGACCGTAAAAATGCCTTGAGGACTTTGGATGAAGTTGGGAGCAGAATAAACAGTGAGAGGAGAAAGAGCATTTTGTAGCATTTGGCTTAGAGTCCGAGGCTAACGCTGCTATTGGTTAGCTCGCAGTCACAACTGCAGCGGAAGGCAGAAGTAAGCTACGGGAACTGTGAGGACGTGCATGCTCCTCCATGTGAGCATTTGGAAAACACTTGGAACACGATACAAAATAAAATACGCTATATGGAGTAGATAAAGTAGAAGGAAAACAAAAAAGCTGTAGTCATGATAAATACAGATTTCTATTGTAATCAGAAATTAACTAGCGCGGTGAGGAAAAGAAGAGCCGGGACAGTGCTGCAGCCTGGTCTACAGTACAGCCGCAGTGAGGAGCCTCAGTAGTCCGTAATGTCCACTGTGGGGCCCTGTGTGTAGAGAGGGTCATTCTCTGCCAGCCAAAGGAACAGTATGCTTCTGAGTCAGCCAGAATCCTGTCTGTGTGACAAAACACCAGGGACAAGACAGGATATCTTTTGGTTCAAGTATCATGAGTCATGATCTCAATGATGAGGCAGTGCCAGGAAGCAGAAGGAGAGGAAGGGCTAAGGGCCTCAGTGTCCCTGAAAAGGTACACCACCAGGGGCACACTTCTCCATGAAGGCTCCACCTCCTAAAATATTCTTAATTTCTTTTTGCACAGTTGGAATGTATGTGCAGGCAGATGTGACTATGTGCATGTACAGAGATCAGAGGAAGACATTTATTTTCCTTTATTTCCTTGAGACAGAATCTCTCGTTGTACCTGAAGCTAAGCTGATGGGCAGTAAGTCCCAGAGATCCTTCTGTCTCCTCGTCCATAGTGCTTAATTATAAGCACAGGCAGCCAAATCTAGCTTTTTAAAAGCTGCGTGATCTAGGGATTTGAACTCAGGTCCTTAAACTTGCACGCAAAGTGCCCTTACCTGATAGGCTTGGGCCCCAACTTCTGATGTTTCTAATAGTTTCTGGTAGCACTATGAGCTGGGGACCAAACTTTCAACACAGGAACCTTCAAGGAACATTCCAAATCTAAGGCCCACATAATACCTTCTCTCCTCTCCATTGATCTTCTAGAAGAATAAGCTTAGAGGTTACACTGTGGGTGTGGAGACGCTTCCCCAGTTTGCACCCGAGTGACCAGTAGAAAATGAAACTTGCTTTACTCAACCCCAAGGGTATTGAGAGCACCATTCTGAAAATAAAAGCATTATAAATGCACGACACCACTTGCACTGCGGCAGTCATTCGAGACGTTCAGCAGAACCAAGCGGCACAGGAGTTTCGACAACTATTACGAGGTCATTATTGCAAAGGGGCTTGTGAGAAACCAAGGAAGTGAAAGAGAAAACCCAGGCCTCAAGGAGTTTACAGACCTCTGAGGGTCAGAGAAAAGGGAAGGGTCATGCGGCCTGAGCTCTAGCTGCAGCAAAGGAGCCAAGTTTTCCAACCTAGGCAAGAACTAGTGCCAACCATATCTAGAGGGGGAATGGCATGCTAGCCACAGGAGGTGTCAAGGAAAATGGCAGGCAAGACCAGAAAGTGCTAAGGAGCACCACAGAGCAAGCTGATATGCAAAGGACAGAGATCCTGGGGGAGGGGTTTCTCAAGAACCAGTTCCCAAAGGAGAAAAAAAAGTGTGCCCATATCACACCCCTAATATTAACCATCTGCTCAGTGCATCTGGGAGCCCTGCTGATACGGTGGCCGTGAGGAAAATTAAGAAGGACGTCTGCTTCCAGGTGTCATGGAAACCACAGGCAGAAAAAGAATGAGGGCTGCGGCCTCACTACTCTGGTCAAATAAAAATAACCTGAGAGTAGAAGCAATCATTTCCTCCTGCATTTCTGGGACATTAATTATGGAAAATTATATTTTCGTCCTAAATTAGTATTTATAGAAATACTGAATAAATAAAATATTTGGGGAGGAAAATAGTAAGATTGCATGCTTGGAAATTTTATGAGTTTACAAAAAAAAATCATGTAGTGCCAGCAAGCTTCCCACTATCTTGAACTTTAGGGAGTCTTTTTTCTTTCCCTTGGTCAGTGAATGACTGGCGCCACGTCTGTGCCAACCTCACTCATTAACTTGGTGCCACTGGTTTAATGAAGTAGGAGGCTCTGCTAAGCATGAGGCCTGCAGGACAGATGGATGACTGGGCAGTAGCAGTGAAAATACTTATTTATGGACTTCCATAGGCATGGGTTATTGATTTAGTGAACCTTAATGGATTTTACATTTTTTCCCAGTGTTTCTCAAGTCATCTTATAGAACTGTTTTTCAATTCTTAAATGTGTTTCAAAAGCTTTTTCTCCCATGGTTTATGATGCTTGTTAAATTGTGACAACAGTGATGGGTATTCTCTGACAAGCAGCTGTTGTGATTTTTCAAGGATTAAGGATGCACGTTAAGTCAGTGGGTATAAAGACAGCAACAGTCAAAGCTGGGCGGTGTCAATAATGGACCATTGAAAGGTTTTGTAGCTGTTGGGACAGCATTCATCAGTCTGTGGGGCTTTGTTCTGATGGAGGCTTATTGCTTTTTAACCATTTATCCAACAAACCTCAATTTTGTGCAGTCTAGATCATACTGTACTCAACAAGAGACTAGTATGTTTACCTCAATTTTAGATCAAAGCAGGTTGAATCAAAGCTTCAACCAACTGTGTCCCAGTGGAACAGAAAGATGTGTACAGGAAACAAGACATGAATCCCCCGGGTAGAGACATGTTGCTTGCATCATGTTGCTTGCATCGGAAGATGGAGCTGTGCCCATCTCCTGCAGAGCCATCTGGGAATCAACATCCTGGACATCACCCCAAATGTCCTTAGGACACTGCAGTGTTGTATAGACTCCTTTCATCTGGTCACCAGGTTCCCGGCCAAGCTAATCCGGTCTGCACGGCTTGAGATGAAAACAATTTTGTCATTGCATAGACTGAGGCTATGACTTGCTGAAATGACAAGATTATATAGGAATGAGAGGCTAGTTAAAGTTTAGGGTAAGGGTGAGAAGAGCTGAGGAGAGCCAGGGATTCTGTAACAAGCATTCGCTATGCTGGAAGAACCTGGAAGTCAGCATGCGCTTTGGAATGCTAATAGAAACCACAAATAACCATTTTCCTGGAGTTTCTTTTCAGCCTAACAGTTATGTGGATGATCTAATGCTGCTTTGGAATTTGGTAGATTTTGTAGTAACTAACTAGGGTCAATCTCTAGACCAGTGGTTCTCAATCTTCCTAATGTTATGACCCTTTAACACAGTTCCTCAAGTTGTACTGACCCCCGACCATAAAATTATTTTGTTGCTACTTCATAAATAATTTTACTACTGTTGTGAGTCATAATGTAAATATCTGATGTGCAGAATATGTGGTATGTGACACCCAAGGGGTTGCAATCCACAAGTTGAGAATCACCACTGCTCTAGATGTTGGCACTAAGAACTATGATTTCTTCGTTTTATTCCACTAAAGGTACCATCAGGATTCCCCCAGGAGGCAGGAGTGTCCTCTCCAGCAGTGTTGATCTGAGGAAGTGCTGAGTGGACCTTAACTAAAAAGAATGGATGGCCACATACTCTAGGGGATGTAGAGGTTGGCAAACTGGCTGGCAGCTTCTTAAGGTTCCTTACCAAGTGCATTTTTTTTTTTACCTTCAAAAGCCTCATGCTTGAATGAGCAGACACAACAGGGATACACACTTAGGAACCTTTACAGCAAAGAATAAAAGCTCCTTTTCTCCAGGCCTTACACATTCCAGAGGTGTTTCTCCACGTCTTCACACCATCAAGGCATTTATGACATCACTGAACTCTACTCTGGGAAGTGAGATATAAACGGAAATATTTATTCCCTTTAAATATCACTTGGATTCCCTCTTCAACTTTGAGAAGGGATACTGTGAGGGAAAGGGATCCATACGCATTGCAAATCTGGGAAATAGCAGCCATGCATCCTTGCACCTGCTCCAGATTAGGAAACCTCACATCCTTTCTTCCACTCAGACATGTCCTTGCCCTAGCAGTTTTCTTTCAGCCCTAACTGAGGAGGAGATGGAGATGGTAACAGCAGAAGGAAGCATGCCTCCTCCCATGACCTTGGGTGTAACCTCCAGAGGAGTAGTCTGTGTTTAACCTGCTTCAGACATCTCAAGCTCCCATTCCTGTCTCATTAAAGCTTCTCTGTGTCCCTCCTCCCTTACCCCAATTCCCCCTAGTCACTATCTGCCTTCCCAATAAACGAACTGCATTTTTTAAGGGTGGATCATTGAATGGGTAGCCTGATTGGGAAGCTTCATTAGAAATACAGCCACACAATCTTACCAGAAGCAATCTACAGATTCAATGCAATGCACATCAAAACCCAGCACAATTTCTCACAGACCTTGAAAGAACAGTACTTAACTTCACATGAAAAAACAAAAAAACCCAAGATAGCTAAACCAATCCTGTACAATAAAAGGACTTCTGGAGGCATCACAATCTCTGACTTCAAACTCTACTACAGAGCTACAGTACTGAAAATAGCCTGGTATTGGCCTAAGAACAGACAGGAGGACCAATGGAGCCGATCAAAGACCCAGATAACAATCCACACACCTACAAACACCAGATTTTTTTTTAGATTGGCAAAAAACAACATATGTATTTGACCCTAAAAAGAAAATGAAGAGAAGGATTCATCACAGTCAGAAAGCAAATTACAGTATTCAACAGAAGTT